>SNVD02014334.1:0-114516 GCA_013180625.2 Boswellia sacra
TATCATAAATAATTGAGCTGGGCTGGGTCATTGTGGGACCCAGATAATGGGCCCAGATAATGGACCACAGTATTACTGTGTTAGAGACAATTAGGCCCAATATTATTATGACCATAACAGGTTATATAAGTCAAATTATATAATTTAGTTGTACATATATATGTAGAATTATTGCTTATTTGTTTGAATGATTACAAAATATGTTCCATTAGATTTAAAAGTAGTGCTACACATTGACTTTTAGATACAAGTTTAATATTCAAAGTTAAATATCTATTTTTTAAAATATTTTCACCAAAAATGCTATAAAATAAAAATATATATATGTATGTATGTATGTATGTATAAAGACATTGTTAGGCTTGATGTGTGGATGCCAAATATATATATATACCTCTCCTCCCCATTCTTGTTTAATTACCATTATAACCTTTTAAATATAGAGATAGTACTTCTCAGGAAATTTGTGGGGGTTGAACAATGGCACTCAATAAATAACTAGTAATAGAAGAGTTGCTTTATTAGACCCCTATTTTCTAACTTATTAACCTGCATTTCTAATTCCACCTGATTAAATTTTTTTGAATCACTATTATTTTCTGAATAAACCTCACTTGATTTCTGATTACCCTTTTATTATAAATGAGTTTTTCTTTACACCCTACATATTCAACTTCACCAAGGCTGTAAGACAACACAAGTTTCTCATCTTAGTTAAAATAAACTGGACAGTTTTCACTTCTTTTTTTTTTTTAATTTATCATTCCATTCTCAGTTTTTTTATCTAGCTTCAATCCATTTGGGCGTGTTAGTTTTAGAACTATGCAGTTATAAATAATATAACAGTAAACTATAAATTAAATTGCACAGGAGGATTTTACGTGGTTCAGTTATAAAACTTACATCCACGAACAGCTATAGAGCTGCAATTTACTAAGTTCTTATTTGTATAATCTTTAGGATCGTTTATAGTGCTGAATCACTCTCTCACACTAACCTAATCTTTGTAAAACAAAATCCTGTCAAGATCTTAAACTCTAGTGACACTGCTCACTCTCTGTCGCAGAAAACTTAACAACACACTATTAAGTTATACATAACCGCAATGTCTGACACTGAATTACATAAACATTTAACTTGTAAGTTCTCGCAAATGTATATTAACTCAGACAGACCTAATCAAAGATTCATGAACAATTTCAACCTCTCATACATAAATAAAAACACTTATAAAATCAAATCAATGAAGCATTCTAGTTTGTGTTGAAGCTCTTCTCTTAATTCTTAGAATGTCGTGACATAGACTTTCCCAGCCAACCAACTTATGTTATGTAAACATAACCTTATATATGGTGGGGAAGCCTGATCGAAATCTCCTTAGATTCCTGTAAAAATCCTAATCAAACTCTTATTAGGATAAAGACAAATATAATAGGAAGTGATATAAGTAACTCCTAAAAGAATTAGGACACAAATAAATATTCTCCTATTTTAATTAGGATACATTAAATAATGTCTTAATCTAAGAAGATATATATTATAAATCAAATATTCCTAAAATATACTTCGAGAAACAGTAAAATAAGAATCAATATGATATTCTTGTTTTATCACAAGTTAGATAAAATTATCATGTGCATGTTACATGAACGTTGACACTAACAATCTCCCCCTTTTTGGCAACTTGTGATGAAAACACTAAATTGTTTATGATCAAAGAAAAATCACATAACGATAAGCCAAACATGTCCGTAAGCAATTATAATGTAGCAAACAGAAAATAACATACTTAAAGAAATAATAAGTGCAGTTATAAAGTACATAACAGAACAATGTTTGAATATATATATCCTACAAAAATCAACACAAGGTGAAGTTGACAATCCTATCAAACTATACTTCAAACAAAGCAACACTTTAACCAAATCATGATTAGAGCAAATAACAAAAACATCCATCAAATGAAATAAGTAAAGAATAATACATAATACAGTAAAGAAATAAGGTGAAAACACACAACATAAAATTGTTTAAATGCACACAAAGCATAAGAAGTCCTCACTCCCCCTTACTCCTTTCTTACAACCGTTGAGAAGAAGAAGCAAAAAAAAAAAAAAAAAAGAAGATCAAAACAGTTATAAAATTATCAAAACAGTTATATCAGAAAATCAGAAACTCCTTCTCCCCCTTGATTTCAACACAGGTTCCAAAAACTAACGAAGTCGTGGAGACTTGAGAACAGGTGGGGAAGAGGAACTGTCAGGATGCTTCTTGAACCTTCCAGCCTTCAATTTGAATCTTTTTCCCATAGAGATGGGTGTAGGTTGTTCAGAAACCACAGGAGCAGGCTGTTCAAAAACCACAGGAGTAGGCTATTCATCAGTTGTATCAGATGAAGTGGCCGCGACTTAAGCCACAATCTTGCAGATTTCCTTATCAAGGCATTCAGCACTGGTTTCTATTGGCTGTAACAACAGGATGTTGTAAAGGCACTAGTGATTCTGCTCCAAGTTTAGGTGGCAGTGATGTGGCTTGTGATGTTGCGTCTATTTCAGGAATGGGTTCTTGTGTGTGTTTTGCAACTGGTGTTATTGTGGCTTCATGTGGAGGTGACTGTGGTGATAATAGAGAGACATCTGGTTCTGCTTTAGGGAGTGGAGAAACATAAGGTTCTGCCTCAGCAAGTGGTGAAGGCAATGTCATCTCAGGTTCTGCTTATTTTGATTCATTTGATAAGGATTCATCCCTCAGTGCTAGAGTTGTTGATTCAGTTTTCTTCTTCCTCTTATCATATGGTTTCTTCACCATTTTAACCTTCTTCTTTCCCTTCAATTCAGTTTCCTTTGCTGTCTTGTTGAATTTTTTTTTTTTTGCTTCCTTTCTGCTGTTATGTCTGTCTCAACAGTAGTTCGTTCAGCTTGATATCTACAAATATTGGTTTAGCTGTTTCGGGCATTGGTGCATCAGCCTCTGGCATGTGTTCAACAGGCTACTCAGGAACCACATTTTCAGTTTCCATAGGCTGTGGTTCCTGTGGTACTAGATTGTCCTGCAAGTTTTGCCTTCCAAACAGATTGCTTGGCTTTGATGTCTTTAAGATCCTGCACAATATCAGTCAAGACAGAATTGATCAAAGCAAGTTGTTATTCTACATTGCTCATGGGATTCTTTCGGACTTTCCTTGGTTTTGGTTCAGGTGCAGGTAGATCAGATTTATCATGCAAGCGATGCAGAAAACCTTTTGTGCTCGATCTGGACAGAATTTTAGTATGTTCTTTGGGACTTATAGGAATACCATTTTGTGCTAAAATCCCTTGATTCAAACAAGGAAAAACAAGCAAATGGTAGTCAGATTTATATGGAGCAATCTGAACAATCATTCTATAAGCCAATAAACCAAAATTAATAGGTTGATTGGTGCACAAACAGAACAAAAACTTCACTCTATCTTCCCTCAATTGGTTTTGGTGTGAAGATGAAAACCAGTTAAATTGTGCAATTTTATGAAGTACCCTGTACTTCTTCCTAAGGTATAGTTTGTGGAATTCCAAATATATATATATATATATATTATAAATTTTAGAAAATATAACTAAGGGTATTTGAGTAATTTTATGAGAATTGGGTTGGATAATAGAAGTGGGCTTGTATTGGAATTAGTAAGGGAGAATTGGGCTTGAATTTGAAATTAGTGGACCTAAGCCCATAAACCAAGGCCTTGTATATAAATAAGGGAGGATTTTTCTGGAAAAGGGAGAGATCTTTCTTTCATTTTTGGGGATAGAAGAGAGGGGAGTTGACGGCAAAAGAAAGAGGAAGAGAAGAAGAAGAAGAAGAGAAGGAAGAAAGAGAGGAAAATTTCAAAGAAATTTAGCTTGGAAAACAGGTAGGGATTTTCTAACACTTTACTTATCTCATGTTATGTATTTTTTTGGTTAATTGATGTTGATTTGTTGTGTATGTGATCTATTCTAAATTGATCGTTTTGTTGCTTGGATGATGGATTATGTGAGAAAACTAAGTGTTGATGAAGTGAAGTAGAGATAGTTTTAAGGAGAGTTGTAGTTTATGTGACTGTTTTGTATTGTTTGAGTTGATGCATTATTCTGTATTGAGAATTGGGTGATTTTTCGTTTGTTTAAGAAAATAGACATAAGAAGCTTTGATTAGCCGCTGATTTCGTTGAATTTGGAGTTAAAACGGATTTTTGGTGAATTTTTGAAGTTAGGAGTTGAAATCTGGAAATGAGATGTGTTGAACCAACTCCAGAATTCGATTCTGGTGTTTCTCTCGACAGTAAACAGTATTCGAGTGAACAGTATTCGAGTGTCGAGTGTTCGAGTGAACAGTATCATGTGAACAATGCTCGAGTGTTCGAGTGTCGAGTGTTCGAGTGAACAGTGTTGAGAAACAGTATCGTATGAATTGTGTTCGAGTGAACAGTATCGTGTGAACAGTATTCGAGTGTCGAGTGTTGAGAAACAGTGTCGTGTGAATTGTGTTCGAGTGAACAGTATCGAAAAACAGTGTTCGAGTGTCGAGTGTTCGAGTGAACAGTATCGAGAACAGTATCGTGTGAACAGTGTTCGAGTGTTCGAGTGAACAGTATCGAGTAAACAGTTTTTTCGAGAGAACAGTATTCTCGAATGAACAGTATTCTCGAGTGAACAGTATTCTCGAATGAATAGTATTTTCGAGTGAACAGTATTCTCGAAAGAACAGTATTTTCGAGTGAACAGTATCGAGAAACAGTGTCGAGTGTCGAGCAAAATTTCAGAACCACCCCAAATTGACTGTATACTTCCCAAAAAAGTACTGGATTTTGCATAAAAATCATATTTCCTTAAGATTTATCATAGTAATGATATTGAAAGGCTATTAATGTATGCATTGGACCTTGGATGGGCCGTTTTGTATACGGATTCAAGGAGAATGCTGATAAAATGATGATGTGATGTGTTGGACCTTAGGTGGACCGTTCTGTATACGGACCTAAGGGGAACACGGATATGATGATGTGATGTGTTGGACCTTGGGTGGACCGTTCTGTATACGGACCTAAGGGGAACACGGATATGATGATGTGATGTGTTGGACCTTGGGTGGACCGTTCTGTATACGGACCTAAGGGGAACACGGATATGATGATGTGATGTGTTGGACCTTGGGTGAACCGTTCTGTATAAGTACCTAAGGGGAACACGGATATGATTATGTGATGTGTTGGACCTTGGGTGGACCGTTCTGTATACGGACCTAAGGGGAACACGGATATGATGATGTGATGTGTTGGACCTTGGGTGGACCGTTCTGTATACGGACCTAAGGGGAACACGGATATGATGATAAGATGTGTTGGACCTTGGGTGGACCGTTCTGTATACGGACCTAAGGGGAACACGGATATGATGATGGGATGTGTTGGACCTTGGGTGGACCGTTCTGTATACGGACCCAAGGGAAACACGGATATGATGATGTGATGTGTTGGACACCGTTCTGTATACGACCCATAAAACAACGTGATATGTTGAACCTTGGATGAGTCGTTCTATATACGAATATAAATTTGATGTGCAAATGGACATAATTGGTTGATCTATTAGTATTTGATGTCAAATCCTATGATTGGATATTTGTGAAATGCGAATAATTTTGTATAATGTTAGAACTTTCCTACTGGGCTTTATGCTCACCCCCCTCCATCCACAGGTAACACAGAAGAATGCTTATCCTAGAGATGTTCCAGAGCTTTCTTAGGGAGTCTGGAGTCGATATGCATATAGTTTTTGGGACTGTCTTGATTCTCCTAGTATGTAATAGGAGATTTCGTTAGGTGACTATTAATTGATGTATTGATTTTAGTCACTAGTTTATGTAAAATTAATTTTGAACAAATAGTCATAAGTTGTAATGAATTCTTATGATAAAAAAAAAATAGTATGAGGTATGGATGACATAATTATTATAAATTCTTATTCAATCACCTCTAAAATCTCTAAATAAGAGATTTTGGGGCGTGATAGGGTGGTATCAGAGCTTAGGCTTTACTGTGGACCTGTGTAAAGAATGTAGATGGTCTGGGAGGGGTAGAGTCATGTTTTTGTGTTTGCATGTATCATGTATAACTGTTTGATGTGTTCCTAACCCATATATTATGGAATTCTACCACTTGTTTTTGCCACTGATAAAAATTAGATAATGAGTTCTCCTACGCGAAGTGCTTCAAGCTCTAACCCACTTGAGGCTGGTGAGAGGTCAGAATTTTATAGGGCCATGAGGGATGCGGCCAATACGTTGGCAGAAACAGTGGCAAACATGGTTAAGGAGGCTCTTCGTACTAACCCACCACCACCGCCTTAATCGGTAATAGAGACGGGTGTCGATAATAGAATGAAGAATACACTTAGAGAAGTCCAACGCCACAATCCACCTGTTTTCAATAGGGAGCCTAATCTGAATGTTGCAAAAGATTGGCTGATACGAGTTGAACGCCTCTTTAATCTTTTACAAGTTGTAGAGGATTTACGGGTTCGGGTGGCAACTCATGCGTTGTCAGGAGAGGCATTATAGTGGTGGACATCTGTTGAGCGTATTAGAAGCGAAAACATCTTTTTATGGAGGGACTTCTCTACTGATTTTATAGATAAATATTTTCCTATGACAGTGCAATAGTATAAGGCACGGTTTACTATATTATCTCGTTTTGTACATGGTTTGGTGGCAGATGAGGCTAGTAAAGCTCAAAGATTTCAAAGGGGGTTGAGAGATGACACCAGACTCTCAGTTGTAGTGTGTAGACTGACTACATATTCTGATGTAGTGGACATCGCCTTAGTTGCAGAACATGAACTATTCCAGAGTCATAGGGTGTGGGGTATTGGCATGTTAAGTGGGTCCTCACAGAGTTAGAGAGTTTATTATGAGTGTGGGAAAACCAAGTCTCTTGCGACATCAGTGTTCCAGATGTTATAGATGCGGACAATACGGTCATATATAACGGGATCATCCAGCAGCGATGAGAGGTCTTAGAGTGCCACTAGTCAGACCCAACCGACTCCTTGACAAGGGTCAGGGTCACATTCTAGACAACCATTTCAGGGATGCACCTCTCAAGGACAAAGCCGTGTGGGTCGTTCGGGTTTGAGTCCCGGGCCCAAAGCGGAGAATACATGGAGTTGTAGCGTCGGACCCTGGGTGGGCTGCCTTGTGTGCAGACTCAGGGGGGACTCTAATAAAAAAAAAAAAATTTAGTGCATGGGCCCGTGTTTTATTTGATTATGGAGCTACGCATTCTGTTATATCTACCCATTTTGCATCTGTGTTAGGATTAGAGTCTAATTTGTTGGACTCTGTACTACATGTAGAGTCACCTATGGGTAGTACTCTAGAGGTTGAGATGCCATTCTTATATGTTAGAGATCAATGGACACATGTTATCATGTAATTTGATATTTATGGATTTCATGGAGTATGATGTGATATTAGGAATGGATTGGTTGTCCGCCTATCGAGTTATATTAGATTGTCACAACAAAGGGGTGAGGAACATGATAGCAAGTATATTAGTAGAGGAGATTAATAAAGGGGTTTCTGAACTTCCTCGGATGGTGAATGAATTTCCTGATGTTTTTCCTGAAGACTTACCCGGGTTACCTCCAATTAGAGAAGTGGAGTTTGCTATTGAAGTGTATCCGGGCATAGCACCTATATCAATTGCTCCTTACCGAATGGCTCTAGCAGAGTTGAAGGAGCTAAAGTTACAGATAGAAGAATTGTTAGAGAGACGATTTATTCGATCCAGTACTTCTCCTTGGGGTGCACCAGCATTGTTTGTGAAGAAGAAAGATGGTTCATTGCATTTATGCATTGATTACAGGCAGTTAAATCGGGTTATAGTGAAAAACAAATATCCTTTACCTAGGATCGATGATTTGTTCGACTAGTTGAGAGGATCTTATTGTTTTTCCAAGACAGATTTTCGTTCGGGTTATCATCAGTTGAGAATAAAGGAATGAGATATACCCAAAACCGCTTTTCGTAGCCGGTATGGACATTATGAGTTTTTGGGTCATGCCATTTGGACTGACTAATGCTCCTGCTGCCTTTATGGATTTGATGAATCGTATTTTCAGACCTCACTTAGACCAATTTGTGATTGTGTTTGTGGATGATATCCTCATTTATTCTTCTTCTGAGGTTGAACATGAGCAACATTTACGCATGGCACTTCAAACACTGAGAGAGCATCGTCTTTATGCCAAGCTGAGTAAATGTGAATTTTGGGTATCAGAAGTAAGATTTTTGGGCCATGTGGTGTCAAGACAAGGAATCTCAGTAGACCCATCAAAAAATAGAAGCAGTTATGAAATGGGAACGACCAAAGAATATGTTTAAAGTCCGCAGTTTCTTGGGTTTAACAGGATACTATAGGCGCTTTGTTGAGAACTTTTCCCTATTGGCTGCACCAATGACCAAGTTAACAAGGAAAGAAGTCAGATTCGAATGGAATAATGCATGTGAGCAAGCATTCCAAGAATTGAAGAAAAGATTAACTTCAGCACCTATCCTTGTGATACCACAACGTGGAGTTGATTATGTAGTTTTCACCGATGCTTCCTTGGATGGGTTAGGGTATGTGTTAATGCAACATGGTCGAGTTGTAGTCTATGCATCTCGTCAGTTGAAACCTCATGAGCAGAATTATCCCACTCATGACCTAGAACTTGCTGCAGTAGTGTATGCTTTGAAGATTTGGCGACATTATCTGTATGGTGAGAAGATTTGAAGTCTATTGTGATCATAAAAGTTTGAAATACATTTTCACTCAAAAAGACTTGAACTTGAGACAGCGGAGATGGATGGAGTATTGGGAAGACTATGATTTCTCTATCCAATATCATCCAGGCAAAGCAAATGTGGTGGCTGACGCATTCAGTGGAAAGTCGAGGGCCATGACTAGTGCAATGATAGGTGAGTGGAGCATGTTGCAGTCTGTTTATGATTATGATATTTAGGCTAAGGATTGCAGAGATCAGATTCGCCTTTTTACACTTGTTAACCAACCGTCTCTTGTGTATAGAGTGATTGAATGGCAACATCAAGAAATTAAGACCTGCGCCTTGCATGAGCAAGTGTTACGCAGTGATGGAAGTCTGGATTGGACAATTGGTTTAGAAGGGAGTTTGCAATTCAAGGGCAGAATTTTGGTTCCATCAAGTAAAGAGTGTAAAGATGATATTCTTAAGGAATTTCATCATTCTAGATTCACTGTTTATCCATGTGGTACCAAGATGTATCATGAATTGTGTTGACAGTTTTGATGGAACGGAAGGAAGTGGAATGTTGCTAAATATGTGGCTAGATGCCTTACTTGTCAACAAGTGAAGGCTGAGCACCAAAGGCTTGCAGAATTACTCTAACCACTTCCTGTAGCAGAATGGAAATGAGACGCATCCTTTGGGAACAAAACCTTGAGGGCTGAGACCTAATAGAGAACAATATGGTTTAGTGTGCGATTGGGTTCAGATCGGCAGTGGGACCGGGACGAGGTAGTAGGCCTCGGCCTAGATCGTCACAGTACTCATATTTTCAAATTTCGAGGACGAAATTTATTTTTAGGAGGGTAGGTTGTGGAATTCCAAATATATATATATATATATATATATTATAAATTTTAGAAAATATAACTAAGGGTATTTGAGTAATTTTATGAGAATTGGGTTGGATAATAGAAGTGGGCTTGTATTGGAATTAGTAAGGGAGAATTGGGTTTGAATTTGAAATTAGTGGACCTAAGCCCATAAACCAAGGCCTTGTATATAAATAAGGGAGGATTTTTCTGGAAAAGGGAGAGATCTTTCTTTCATTTTTGGGGATAGAAGAGAGGGGAGTTGACGGCAAAAGAAAGAGGAAGAGAAGAAGAAGAAGAAGAGAAGGAAGAAAGAGATGAAAATTTCAAAGAAATTTAGCTTGGAAAACAGGTAGGGATTTTCTAACACTCTACTTATCTCATGTTATGTATTTTTTTGGTTAATTGATGTTGATTTGTTGTGCATGTGATCTATTCTAAATTGATCGTTTTGTTGCTTGGATGATGGATTATGTGAGAAAACTAAGTGTTGATGAAGTGAAGTAGAGATAGTTTTAAGGAGAGTTATAGTTCATGTGACTGTTTTGTATTGTTTGAGTTGATGCATTATTCTGTATTGAGAATTGGGTGATTTTTTTGTTTGTTTAAGAAAATAGACATAAGAAGCTTTGATTAGCCGCTGATTTCGTTGAATTTGGAGTTAAAACGGATTTTTGGTGATTTTTGAAGTTAGGAGTTGAAATCTGGAAATGAGATGTGTTGAACCAACTCCAGAATTCGATTCTGGTGTTTCTCTCGACAGTAAACAGTATTCGAGTGAACAGTATTCGAGTGTCGAGTGTTCGAGTGAACAGTATCATGTGAACAATGTTCGAGTGTTCGAGTGTCGAGTGTTCGAGTGAACAGTGTTGAGAAACAGTATCGTGTGAATTGTGTTCGAGTGAACAGTATCGTGTGAACAGTGTTCGAGTGTCGAGTGTTGAGAAACAGTGTCGTGTGAATTGTGTTCGAGTGAACAGTATCGAAAAACAGTGTCGTGTGAACAGTGTTCGAGTGTTCGAGTGAACAGTATCGAGTGAACAGTTTTTTCGAAAGAACAGTATTCTCGGATGAACAGTATTTTCGAGTGAACAGTATTCTCGAATGAATAGTATTTTCGAGTGAACAGTATTCTCGAAAGAACAGTATTTTCGAGTGAACAGTATCGAGAAACAGTGTCGAGTGAACAGTGTCGAGTGTCGACCAAAATTTCAGAACCACCCCAAATTGACTGTATACTTCCCAAAAAAGTCCTGGATTTTGCATAAAAATCATATTTCCTTAAGATTTATCATAGTAATGATATTGAAAGGCTATTAATGTATGCATTGGACCTTGGATGGGCCGTTTTATATACGGATCCAAGGAGAATGCTGATAAAATGATGATGTGATGTGTTGGACCTTGGGTGGACCGTTCTGTATACGGACCTAAGGGGAACACGGATATGATGATGTGATGTGTTGGACCTTGGGTGGACCGTTCTGTATACGGACCTAATGGGAACACGGATATGATGATGTGATGTGTTGGACCTTGGGTGGACCGTTCTGTATACGGACCTAAGGGGAACACGGATATGATGATGTGATATGTTGGACCTTGGGTGGACCGTTCTGTAGACGGACCTAAGGGGAACACGGATATGATGATGTGATGTGTTGGACCTTGGGTGGACCGTTCTATATACGGACCTAAGGGGAACACGGATATGATGATGATGTGATGTGTTGGACCTTGGGTGGACCGTTCTGTATACGGACCTAAGGGGAACACGGATATGATGATGTGATGTGTTGGACCTTAGGTGGACCGTTCTGTATACGGACCTAAGGGGAACACGGATATGATGATGTGATGTGTTGGACCTTGGGTGGACCGTTCTATATACGGACCTAAGGGGAGCACGGATATGATGATGTGATGTGTTGGACATTGGGTGGACCGTTCTGTATACGGACCTAAGGGGAACACGCATATAATGATATGAGATGTGTTGGACCTTTGGTGGACCGTTCTGTATACGGACGCAAGGGGAACACGAATAAAACAACATGATATGTTGAACCTTGGATGAGTCGTTCTATATACGAATATAAATTTGATGTGCAAATGGACATAATTGGTTGATCTATTAGTATTTGATGTCAAATCCTGTGATTGGATATTTGTGAAATGCGAATAATTTTGTATAATGTTAGAACTTTCCTACTGGGCTTTATGCTCACCCCCCTCCATCCACAGGTAACACAGAAGAATGCTTATCCTGGAGATGTTCCAGAGCTTTCTTAGGGAGTCTGGAGTCGATATGCATATAGTTTTTGGGGACTGTCTTGATTCTCCTAGTATGTAATGGGAGATTTCGTTAGGTGACTATTAAGTGATGTATTGATTTTAGTCACCAGTGTATGTAAAATTAATTTTGAACAAATAGTCATAAGTTGTAATGAATTCTTGTGATAAAAAAAAATTATATATATATTTATGAGGTATGGATGACATAATTATTATAAATTCTTATTCAATCACCTCTAAAATCTCTAAATAAGAGATTTTGAGGCGTGACATAGTTGGTCTATCCCATCTCTCAGATTTCAATCTATGTCCCCTTGACCAGTCAATTCTTTAATCACAACTACCATATCAAGATTTTTATCTACAGAATGCAAACTACTTATTGGTATATCAAAGAATTTGTTTATGACATTCAGTGAGAATTTCACAAACTTTTCTTTACAATACACTTTGTGATAATGAAAGCTTTTCGGATCAAAAATGGAAGTAGAGATATTGACATAGAACTCTTGAATTAAAGACTTCACAGGGGCTAGGAAGTTGTTTACCATTCAAGTCCAGTTTATAGATTCAAGAAGATCAGTCCAACGTCCATAGTTATTGAAGTCGGTCAACTTCACTGGTCTTTCCATCTGCAACTTCCTCTTTGACGTATACTTCAAAAATTTCTGCTTAATGGCTGTTGTGAGGAATTAGTTAAACTTTGGTTTCACCTTGTCTTTCATCTTCTTGACTGGAGTCGACTCGTCTTCACTCATAGCAGGATCAATCGGGATCTTTGCATGAGGTTATTATGAATGAGACGACTGTACACTGTCGCTATTGTTGTAACCATAATCGTTTTGAGAAGATGAGGAACTGTTGGTCTTTGAAGACTAAAAAGTTGTCGCCATTGTTAGGTTTTCAAGAATGCAAAAGTTTTTCTCAAAACAGAGAGAAGCAAGACGAGATAGAGAGTGTGGCAAAACTGTTGATTGAGTCTGGTATGAACAGGAAATACCCTAACTATTTTCTGTGATACACTTGGTTGAATTAAAATATTTTTGTTTCCCACGAAATTTAATTTTAAATCCTTTTCCAATACAACTTAATAAATATCATTAATGAACAAGAATTTAAAATTTGATTTCCATTAAAATAAGGAATTCTAATAGAGTTAGGATTCCCGCCACTGAAATTTCTTCCCCTCAATTCAATAAAGCTGACATGGCATTTTGACACATAGACACACAAGAAAAAAAAAATCAAATTTTAGATCGAGACAAAGAGTATCATATGATATGAAAAATATAACAGAAAACCATTAAATGTAACATAACAATAATATCTGAATATCATATGAATCATTATAAAGAAGCATATTTAGAGTTGTTTATTATCTTTTCATGAAAGCTATTTGTCATTTATTTTTCAATCAATTGCAATGTCAAAAATATTATTTTGACATATTATGAATTAAACACATTGGATTATGAATACAATAGCTTTTACACAATATAGAGGTAGCCCTTTTCATTTGAGTGGGTGACCTCAACATATTTCTTAGATACCCTAAGGTTACTCTCAATAATGGCTTTCACACATCATATATTGGTAGCCCTCTTTGTAGCCTTTTTTAATTATTTTATTTTATTTTTTATTTTCATCCAGTATCACAACAATCACACAGTTTTATATCATAGCTCACACATGCTAAATTAGAAGAAAACTTATGATATTGTAGATACAAATAACAAACAGTAAACAGTATTTATTTAGAAAACTAAATGCCTAAGGCCTTTCTTAGATTTTCAAATCTTGTTGTATCTAATGCCTTAGTGAACAAGTCAGCTAATTGTCTATCAGTGGAGATGTGTTCAATGTGTATCACCTTAGACTCTGTTAGTTTCTTTATAAAATTGTATCTTCTATCAATGTGTTTTGTTATAGAATGTTGAACAGGATTTTTGGAAATGTTTATAGCACTAGTATTATCACAAAACACAGTTATAGGTTTTTATTCAATACCATAATCACTCAACATTTGCTTCATCCACAGTAGTTGTGTGCAACAATTTCCTGCTGCTATATATTCAGCTTCAGCAGTAGACAAGAAAATAGAATTCTGTTTTTTGCTGTGCCAAGAAACTAAGTTAGTGCCAAGATAAAAACATCCTCCTGATGTGCTTTTTCTGTCATCTGCATTCCTTGCCCAGTCAACATCACTAAACCCTACAAGATAATCATTTATATCTTAAAAAAATCATATACCATAATCATAGGTTCTGTGCACATACTTGATTATTCTTTTAGCTGCTGCCAGATGTGATTCTTTGGGATTTGCTTGAAATCTTGCACAAAGTCCTACACAAAAGCACAAATCTGATCTACTTTCTGTGAGGTATAATAAACTGCCAATGATGCTTCTATACAAACTTGTATCAACTTCTTTTTCTGCATTGTCTTTTGAAAGTTTCAGGTTAGTACTGATAGGAGTTTTCATTGGTTTTGAATTCTCTAGCCCAATTTTTTTTTACAAGATTTTTAGTATATTTTGATTGAGATATGAATATCCTATCATTCATTTGCTTAACCTGCAATCCAAGAAAGAAGTTTAATTCTCCCACCATACTCATCTCAAACTCTTCTTGTATCAACTTAACAAACTCATCAGTTTTGCTTTTGTTAGTTGATCCAAACACAATGTCATCCATATATATTTGAGCAAAAATAAAGTAGTTAGATGCATATTTGATAAACAAAGTTTTATCATTGCTGCCTCTTCTATAGCCTTTGTTGATCAAAAAATTTGTTAACCTTTCATACCAAGCTCTAGGAGCTTGTTTCAAACAATACAAAGCTTTGTGCAATTTGAACACAAAATCAGGATGTTTAGGATCTTCAAAACCCTTAGGTTGTTCAACAAAAACTTCTTCATTGAGATAGCCATTTAAAAAAGCTGTTTTAACATCCATTTGGTACAATTTAAAATCAAGCAAACAAGCAATTGCAAGTAGTAATCCGATTGACTCAAGTCTAGCTACTGGTGCAAATGTTTCATCAAAGTCTATGTCTTCTACTTGTACGTAACCTTGTACAACTAGTCTAGCCTTGTTTCTTACTACTTGACCACTTTCATCAATTTTATTTTTGAATATCCATTTGGTTCCAATGATATTTGCATTTTTCGGCCTAAGAACTAATTCCTATACTTCATTTCTTTTAAACTGATTAAGTTTATCTTGCAAGGCTTGAATCCAAACATCTTCTTTTAAGGCTTCTTTCACATTTTTTGGTTCAACTAAAGAAACATAACATGCAAATCTTACCTGATTTCTTACCTTGCTCCTAGTTTTCGTCATACGATCTGGTGTTCCAATGATATAGCTTGTTAGATGTGCGTTCTGAATCCAAGTAGGTGGATCTTTTCTTTTATCTTCATTCCTGATTGAATTTCTATTCAAATCTGAGTTGTCAGTTATCATTGTTGCGTCAAATGTAACAGTAATTGTTTCCTCTTTCATAACTGAATCTTCTCTGTTATTGTTGCTGTCAGAATCTGATTTTTCTGTATCTTCTATATAAAGCTGGTTATGCTTTTCTCTTATAAGTACTTTGCATAATCATCCAGATCATCAAATACTACGTTTGCAGATTCCACGACTGCCTTAGTTCGAAGATTGTAAACTCGAAATGCATTGCTGTTTTGTACATATCCCACAAAAAATCATTCATCACTCCTTGGATCTAATTTGCCTAATTGTTCTCTGTCATTTAAGATTTAACACCTGCATCCAAAAACATGACAATATCTCAAATTAGGTTTTCTACCTTTCAAAATTTCATAAGGTGTCTAGTTAGTGCCATGTCTTAGAAAAACTCTATTTGAAATATAATAAGCTGTGATTATTGCTTCAGCCTATAGCCGTTTGGTCAACTTTTTGCTATCGAGCATCACTCTAACCATTTCTTGAAGAGTTCTATTTTTTCTTTCCATAATGCCATTCTGTTCAGAGGTTTTGGGGGCTAAAAATTCATGATCAATTCGATGATATTTGCAAAAGTCAGCATAGCTAATGTTTTGAAATTCCTTTCCATGATCACTTCTTATTCTTACAATCCTGCTAATATTTCTGTTTTGCTCATTTTCAAGCTTAACACAAAGATTCCTGAAAGCTTCAAAGGTGTCAAATTTTTCTTTAATAAAATCAATCCAAGAATATCTAGAAAAATCATCCACACAAACAAATATGTATCTCTTTCCTGTAATGCTTTCAATTTGCATAGGAGCCATAAGATCCATGAGAAGCAAATCAAGCATTTTGGATGTGCTAAGATATGGAATGGATTTGTGTGTACTTCTAATTTATTTTCCCATTTGACATGGTCCACAAATTTCATTAACTTTGTCATCAAGTTTAGGAACTCCTTTTACAGCACCTAACTTAGTTAATTTAACCAAGTCTTTATAATTTAAGTGTCCTAATTTTTGATGCCATAATTCTAAATCCGAAATCTTAGCTTGAAATGAAATTTTTATAACAATTATCCGAAGATCTCTTTCCTTCTAAAATGCATTTACCAAAATCATCTAAGACCATGCATTTATTTTTTGTGAAATTAACAATATACTTGTCATCATATATCTAACTAATACTAATTAGATTAGCTTTTAAACCTTCAACCACCAAGACATTTTGGAAGTTGGGTAGGCCTTTGACATTCAAAGTGCCTTTACCAATGATCTTACTCTTTGCTCCATCTCCACATGTGACATTTCCATCTCTGCATGCTTCAAAATCTTTCAAAAACTGTTTATTTCCAATCATGTGCCTGGAACAATCAGCGTCAAAATACCACAAATTGTCAGATGAATTAGAGTTGGCAATTGGACCCCCCAAGTCCGGGGCCCCAATGTGCCCCGCTAAAATGGGTCGAGGCAAGACCTGCCCCAAAACTATTTTGGCGCGGGTTTGGGGCAAAATAATTTTGCCCCGACTGGGGCGGGTCCGGGTTCAAACTCTTGGACTTGTTGACCCGCCCCGCCCCGCAAGATTTAGGGGTGTATTTATAAAGTTTTAAAATTTTGGGACTGTTAAAATTTTTTAGGTTATATTTGTTAAACTTTTTATATACGTGGATTCTTAATAATTTTACAAATAATGCAAATACTTTAACAAAAGTTATTTTTAATTAATAATTAACATCTTTTAGTGTTTAACATCAATTTAGTCATGTTACAATGATAAAATAAAATATTTTTATTTTATAATAATTAAATTTGTATAATGTATACAATCTTGATATAGATTATTAAGTACTAATTAAATTATTAAAATATTAACAAGATTTTTTCAAAATATATATCTTTCATATAATCAATTTATTATTTTCTAAATATATAAATAGAAATATGATAAAAATAATCTTGTAAACTTAAATATATGATTCATCGTAATTTAAATAAATTAATTAAATTATTAATGTTTCATAAATATATATAATGTTAATTAATTGGTATATGTCAATCATATTATTACTATTATTAGATTAAAATTAAATCAACATGCTATTAAAAAATTATTTAATTGTATTATCAACTATTTAAAAAATTGTCAATTAACTAGTTTCTAAGCAACAATACACTTTTAACATAATTTCTAATAGAGTATGTAACATTATTATTAATAAAATCAAAAGGTAATTAAATATTTGTACTTTATAGTAATTAAATTTGTATAATATATACAATCTTGATATAGATTATTAAGTACTAATTAAACTATTGTAATATTAACAAGATTTTTTCAAAATGTATACCTTTAATATAATCAATGCATTATTTTCTAAATACGTAAATAGAAATATGATAAAAATAATCTTATAACATTAAATATATGATTTATCGTAATTTAAATAAATAAATTAAATTATTAATGTTTCATAAATATTTATAATGTTAATTAATTGGTATATGCCAATTATAGTATTACTATTATTAGATTGAAATTAAATAAACATGCTATTAAAAATTTATTTAATTGTATTATCAACTATTTGAAAAATTGTCAATTAACTAGTTTACAAGCAATAATACACTTTTAACACTATTTCTAATAGAGTATATAACATTATTCCTAATAAAATCAAATGGCAATTAAATATTTGTATTTTATAGTAATTAAATTTGTATAATATATACAATCTTGATATAGATTACTAAGTACTAATTAAATTATTACAATATTAACAAGATTATTTTTAAAATGTATACCTTTAATATAATCAATATATTATTTTCTAAATATGTAAATAGAAATATGATAAAAATAATCTTATAATCTTAAATATATGATTTATCGTAATTTAGATAAATAAATTAAATTATTAATGTTTCATAAATATTTATAACGTTAATTCATTGGTATATGCCAATCATATTATTACTATTATTAGATTGAAATTAAATAAATATGCTGTTGAAAAATTATTTAATTGTATTATCAACTATTTGAAAAATTGTCAATTAACTAGTTTACAAGCAATAATACACTTTTAACATTATTTATAATAGAGTATGTAACATTATTACTAATAAAATTAAATGGTAATACATAGCCATTTTGATTTTAGTTTGAAAATATATTGTTTTTATGATTGTTAAAAAATGATCATAGTTATAACTAATATGATGAAAAATTGAGAATAGAGTTATTTGTAAAGATGTAAATGTTACAGGAGGATGAGGTTGAAAAATTATAAATATTACAGGGGTATGATTGTAAGAATATAAATGTTTAGGGGTGGGGCAAGTCTGGATCCGCTCAATTTTTTTTTTTTTTTGTCTCGGCCTGCCCCGCCCCGCAAAGGGGCAATGGGGTGGGCGGGGCAAAAAATAGTTGAGTAGGGCAAGGCTGGGTACCTGCCACCCCAGACCCACGTTGCCTTTTTGCCAACCCACTATAGTGAAAGTAACTCTGCAGGCTGTCTTCTTTTTGTTAACCCATTACAGTTGTATCTTAGGTAACAGTTTGAACTGTTTTGATCTTTTATACAAAAAAATCAACAATTTAAAACATCTAGGTCTAATATGTCCCTTTTTGCCACAAAAATAACAAGTGGAAATGAATTTTCTTACCTTTTCAAGACTGGATTTAAAAGAGCTTAGAGGAGAAACAAATGTTTTATTGCTCTTTGAATTTGAACTCAACCTTAAAGAGTTAAGTTCATAATTTTCACCTGATGTTGAAGCTTTTACAAATACTATTGTTGAGGTGGATGTAGCATTACCTTTTGTATACCCCAATCCACGTTTGTTTGAATTTTCTCTTCCAAGACTCAATACCTGATCAAGTTTGGCTGAAACAATTTTGAATTGATCAACACATCTCTTGCTCTCAATCAGTTATGTTGTAATTTTCTCAAAATGTGTTGTTTTGTCTGTCAAAGCAATCTTCAGTTCTGTGATGTAGTTTTCTGCATACGATTTTTTCAAAATTTTGATTTCTTCTTTCTAACTCAGTCATTCACTATAGAGTGCATTGTAAGTTTCTTACAACTCTTCATAGTATTCTGGATCATCTTCTGTATATGAATGATCAACACTGGTTTTGCAATTTTCTGTTACGTCAGTCATAACAGCTTTTTCTTTGTCAACTGTAGATGCTATGAATGTAACAAAATTACTCAAGCAATCTTGTCTTCTGAATTAGATTTTGATTCATCACTTCAGGTAACTGTTCGACCTTTATTCTTCTTCTTAAGATTAGCACATTCTGATTGAATATGCCCATAACCAGAATATTCGTAACACTGAATCTGCCCTTTCTTATCAGGTTGCTTGGATTTCTTCTTGTCATTCTCCTTGTTGAATTTTTTTAACTTGTCTTCATTTGAGTTTGATGACTTTCCTTGATTCTTTTTCCAGAAATTCCTTTTCATGAACTTGACATAATTTCTTATTAGAAAAGTACTCTGTTTAGAATTAATTTCATCAAGCTCATCATTTCTTTCATCATCAGATTTTTCAGTTTTAACATTGAATGCAATGCTTTTTCCTTTTTGCTTCCTCGTACTCTGATTTATTTCAAAGTTTTGGAGAATACCAATCAGTTCATCAACTCTCATCTCATCAATGTTTTTAACTTCCTCAATGGCTGAAATTTTAGGTTGAAATTTATCTAGAACGGATCTGATTATTTTGCTAACAATTTTTGCATCAGAAAGTTTTGCCTAGCATATATGCGGAATTTGTGATGTAACATAACTTAGAGTAAAACTCAGAAATTGACTCATCCTCATGCATCATCAAATTTTCAAATTGAAAATTCAGTCTCATTAATTTAGATCTTTTAATAGATGCTGTACATTCATGTTTTACCTCAAGAATGTCTCAAGCTTCTTTTGCCACTTTGCTCCTTGAAATCTATTTGAAGTTGTTTAAGTCTACAGCAGCAAATATTGCATTAAGAGCCTTTGAATTCCAGTTTGAATGTGGTATTCTTCATCAGTCCATTCATCCTCAGGTTTGGGTTCGGAATCACCAAAAGCATTTAACTTTGTTAGCGGCATCCATCCTTTAAGCACACTGGTCTATGCTCTATCATCAAGAGATTTGATATACATCATCATTCTTACTTTCTAATATGAATAATTACCATCATCAAGAATGGGTGGTTGTGTTCTGGATCCTCTATTACGAATAAACTCCATTATTCTAAATCAACGTGATCGTTTCTTCACTTATCTATTAGTGAACCTGCTCTGATATCAATTGTTAGTTCTAGAAGTATGCAGTTATAAGTAATAAAACAGTTTACTATAAAGTAAATTGGCATAGGAGGATTTTACGTGGTTCGGTTATAAAACCTACATCCACAGACAGCTATAGAGCTGTAATTCACTAAGTTCTTATTTGTACAATCTTTAGGATCGTTTATAGTGCTGATTTACTCTCACACACTGACCTAATCTTTGTAAAACAAAATCCCACTAAGATCTTAAACTCTTATGACACTGCTCATTCTCTATCGCATAAAACTTAACAACACATTGTTAAGTTATACATAGCCACGATGTCTGACACTGAATTACATAAACACTTAACCCGAAAGTTCTCTCTAGTGTATATTAACTCAGACAGACCTAATCAAAGATTCATGCATGATTCAAACTCTCATACATGAATAAAAACACTCATAAAATCAAATCAATAAAGCATTCCAATTTGTGTTGAAGCTCTTCTCTTAATTCTTAGAATGTCGTGACATAGACTCTCCCAACCAACCAACTTATGTTATGTAACATTATATATGGGAAAGCCTTATCGAAATCTCCTTAGATTCCTGTAAAAATCCTAATCAAATTCTCATTAGGATAAAGACAAATATAATAGGAAGTAATATAAGTAACTCCTAAAAGAATTAGGACACAAATAAATATTCTCCTATTTTAATTAGGATATATTAAATAATGTTCTAATTTTAAGAAGATATTTATTGTAAATTAAATACTTCCTAAAATATACTTCTAGAAACAGTAAAATAAGAATCAATATAATATTTTACTTTTATCACAAGTTAGACAAAATTATCATGTGCATGACACATGCACGTTGACATTAACAAGACGTTTCGTTGTGGATTTTGGTCTCTTTGTACCATTGTATGGGTTATAACTAAAAGAGTTAAGTACACAAGCAGCAAAGAGTTATGACAATGTCCAGTAAGCTTGAGGAAATCAGTGTTTTTTTTTTTTTTTTGGGGGGGGGGGGGGTGTGTGGGGTGTGGGGCAGCAGCATTTGGTTACTCCTTTTTAAGTTTCGCTTTGTCACTTCAAAACTCTTACTCAACTAATGACAAAGATGATTTTTTTTCAAGAAAAGAGAGATAATCCTACATCGATCAATGACAAAATATTATGAATTTGGAAAATAGAAAAAAATTATTAACTTCGTTAGATTTTCCTAGACTTAAAAATATTATGAACTCATTAAATTGGAGATAAATATATAAAATTTTAAAGTAGTGTAGATCTAAATTAGGATTTTGTGTTTTAGAGATTAGGGTTTATATATAAAATAATAAATAACATGGATATATATATTTATATTTTTTATGTCTTAATTAGTAATTTTATTTGTGGATACAATTGTCATAAATATAAAATTAAAAATGAAGGTTAATGGGTTAGATTGTATGACCAGAAGGTTTTAAGCCTGGGACTTGATGCTTGACAGCATTGAGGTCTCAAGTTCAAACCCTTCTGGTAGAGTTTCAAAATTCACTCTCTTAATAGAAATGAAATTTTATATACAAAAGCCCATTAATAGGCCCATGGATTCAATTACTCCCTAAGCCCACTACTCTCTAAGGCCTAAGCCTACAAAAAAATCCAGATTATAAACAAAAATTAATTTCAAAAACTAAAATCAAACCTAAGCACGCACCAATCGCTACCACGCCAGGTGCATTCCCTCGCGCCTCTACAGTCTCTAGATAGGGCAGCCACATGTCACGCCCTACGCATCGCGCACACAGTTTTGCGCCAAGCTTTCTTGAAAGTGGACCAAGGTAGGGGTGTGCAAAATAATCCGACCCGACCCGACCCGATCGGGTTTGTCGGGTTTATTGGGTTTTGGTCAGGTTAATCCTGAACAGTAACCCGAAATCGGGTTGGAATGGTCGGGTTTGAACAGTACCGGGTTATAATCGGGTTTGACTAGTATGTTTGAATAAAACCAAACCCGATCCAACCCGACCTGATCCGATCGGGTTGTCGGGTTTTAATCGGGTTAATATGAATAGTAACCCGAATTCGGGTTAAAAGTGTCGGGTCAAAATCGGGTTTGAACAAACCCGACCCGACCCGACCCGTGTGCACCCCTAGACCAAGGAATGTGATTTCGGAGCAAATGTTATAGTGATTCGAGATCCTCATGTCGAGAGGAATTCAAAGGCACAAAGAATGGGTGTGGTGTTCCGAAAGGTTCTATGACATTCTGGAACATTTCGGAAGGATCCAAAAGGCATGAGAAGCATGCGGAAGACTCTAGAAGACCCTAGAAGATTTTGAAAGGTCATGGAAGGATATGAAATCCTACGGAAGGTTGCATAAGTGAGTAGAAATATCTAATGTCTAGGGTTCTCTAGAGATATTGAGGGTAATCTAGTGTTATCTATGTATGTGTAGATGTCTCTAGACTTATGTGGTCAACAAGTAGGCTTGTAAAATATCTAGGAATGTTCTAGGTACTTGGTTGGTCAATAGGGTAGTGACGTGTGGTGCAATATTAGCAATATTAGCCACACGTTGAGGAGGTGCTTACCTATAAATATGGGTGAGTCCTCATTTGTGAAGCAAGTCATGCAAAGTCATGCTAGATTCAAAGGTTCAAGAGTCTTGTAAGCCTTGTAAACTACCTTGGTTATGGTGAATATTTCCTCATCCAAATCTCTCGTGTCCTTGTTATCTTTCGCTTGAACCTCTCTTTTAGCGGTATAAGATATACTTTGGTGCACTTTGGGTTGTGTTATCGCCTAAGGCCGCACAATCTTCGCTTGTAAAACAATAAGGCCGTGACACATAGCTAGCAACTGCCCGCAGCCATTTCATATATTTTCCACGTAGCTATTTCATATATTTTCCGCAAAAATATTCCCCAAAATTAAAGTAGTAGATTTTTGTGGTGATAATAAGTTTTAGCAAGTTTTAAAAATGATTTATTTTGCAATCAAAGTTCAAATAACCACAACAACAACAGATTTGAATATAATTTACATAAATATATCTCATAAATGTTTGATCAGACATCAGTAAGTTTGTCTTGTAGAATATTTGACACCCCTAAAACAGGATAATTTCATTTAAAATATGTCCGGTAAGAGAGCCAATAAACTTACAAAATTATTATTTAACATATCTTGTAAAACAGTAAAATACTCTGATCGACATATTCTATAAGGTCAACAATTAACTTATATGACGAGCATATTAAAAATAAAGGTACTTTCAAATTACATTTGTTAATGGTTTAAGAGACATGCCAAAATTCATTATGGATCCAACCAATTGAACAAGGGCTATCAATCCTATTACATTTTTATCTCTACATAAATAAAAAATAAAAAAAAGGACGGCCTGAAATTTTGTAAAAATATTGGGGTTAAAATTATTTCAAACCTTAGGGAAGGTAAGGTAATTGACCCTCCCAATAAATTCTCAGAAATGCCCTTCAATTCTATATGATATCTTTCAGTTGCGGAAAAATTTATTCATTTCGTCAAAAAGCACAGCCGGACAGAGATGGCTGAAACAAGTGCCTGCACACCCCATTCAATTTGGGAAGAAAATCGAACAATCTGAAAGGTGAGGAATTACAAAACCCAGTTCAAGAATTGGTATCATTTGATTCAATTCAATTTTAATTTGATTTGAGTTTAGTTGCCACCATTTTTTTTCCCAGTTACCTTGTCTCCTCTATGTACCAGGAGGCAGCTACGCTAGCTTCGTCAATTCTGAGTCGATTACTTCACAATGACAACCTTTTCAATCAAACTTTATTTGATATGGTGGAATCTGCTGGAATGGTCTATGTTCAGTCCTTGAAGGAACTTTGCAGTTACTTTAATCTTAATCTTAAGCATATGACTCAAATTTGCTATTAAATTATTATTATTTATTTAATTATCGCTATTGGTGTGTGCATTCAAGCGCAAAACTATTTGATCAGTTTGTCTCTGTTTCCATGCTAAGTTGTTATTTGCTCGAAAAGCTCAAACTGACATGTAGAGACTGAACTTTTTTAAGTGCTAATGCTGTTTATCTTTGCAGTGGTGGGGAAATTCTGAATAGGAGTTAAAGCGATTGTTGTGTTAGTTAGAGATGTCCCTGTTCAACTTCTTCTCGCTGGGTACTATTTGTTTAACTCCTGTTCTTCTTATTTTTAGAGTGGTTCTCTTGTTGGTAAGATATCTTAAAATTGAAATGTTGGTGTAAGGATTGCATTGATGTGGTTAAACTTCCATCTTTTGTTACTCTTTGATGCAGCATTTTAGTTTTTTCAGAAAGCAATTGGTCTTTAATTTGAGTGTAATTTATGTCATTTTTGTATTTTTTGGTCTTTAGTTAATTTAGGTTGAGGTTTTTTTTTTTTTTTTTTTTAAATAAAGATCCCCAGTACTATTAGTTTAAGGAGTTGTTATTTTATTTGGATTATTTGAAGCATATAAATGCTTAGTAATCTAGTATTTTCTGAGGTTTTGGTGAATGGAGTTTAAAAGTTATTTTGGTTTATTGAAAACTTGTTTCCTTGTAACTTTCTTTAGTCATTTCTCTTTTGCCTTTACTTTTTCATCCATTATTGCAATTTATTTTTGTTTTTAACTCTCTATCCACTTTGGGTCTTGTAAATCAGCCCATCAAGTGCTCTTTTTTTTAATCCAAATCTTACCGGATGAGTCCTTAATTGCAGCAAACTCAATGGACATCAATCTCGCCCCTTTATTTCTTACAGGTGTTTGAGAAAGTTCATGTATTGATGTCTCTTCTCTTCCTGCTGTTTGCTTTATCTGGATTAGAGCTGTAGCTGATTATATGGTTTGACTGTATTGCTGGATGTAAATATCAAATACTTGCTAATCTATGGTATAACTATTTAATATATCTTACGTGTGGGTGAAAATGATTTCACCATGTAATGTTTGAGACATTGGGTTAAATTATCTAAATTTGGGCTGTCAATGTGTTGTAATTCTGAGGAATTTTGTTATCACAGTTTTTGTCTGGGTGAACACATGTATTCTGATTGGAAAAAAAAAAAGGTGAATCAGTATTTCTGGGTAATGATTTTACCTTTGTTTCATAATTTCTTTAGGGCTTGCCTTCAAATGTCAGAAGGATCTTATTTTGGTCTGCGGGAGTTTCTTGAGGAGTTTCTTAGTAAGTGGAGTTATGTGGATGGAAGTTATTATGTTCTTGATGCAGAAAAAGATAAGGAAGTCAATGTAGAATGTGATGGCCACTCCATTTTGGGAATTGATCAGTACTGTGAAGTAGTTGAGTTGTATACTGTGACACTTCTCGGGACAGTTTTGAATGATGTAGACTATGCAATCTGCTGGATTGAGAAAGCTGCATTACCTGAGGAAAGACGTCAGGTAAATGTAGCTAAAACTGATCTTAATTTTGGGTCAGCTAACGTTATTTTGACTAAGGGCTTATTTGGTTTTAGTCTGAAGTCTTAATATGGCTTGTTTTAAGCACTCGAACATTTTCCGGTATTTGTTGTTTTAACTTATTGGTGATATACAGATATTTTCAAGAAGTTCCTGTTCCCTTTGCTTTTCATGGTCTAAGAAAAATAAATGTAGTAGGTTTACTTAAACGTAGTCTCATAACTCACCCTTTTCAAACAGGATGTTTTGTGAGAGAACTTTGGGAAATTTTTTATATGGTATATAGTGTATTTTTATTAATTTACTATGCGCAGATTGTTGACTAAATTAAACCATCATTCATATTGTTTGATTTTCTTGGTGCAAAAGAATTTTTATATTGCCTTGTAATTCTGCAATGTCTTTTCTAGGTTCTTTCGAGAAGATTACACACCCTATATTCTGTTAAAGCTGGCACTATGTCCCAAGAATCGTCATTGGTATTGGAAGATCGCAATGAAGTACATTCTTCTTCTTTGAAAGAACCGAATGTATCTGAGAGGTCTTCTGAAGCCTTAAATACTAATTTCTTGCCTAGTGGAGAGAATGTTACAAAACAAGCAAGTTTGAAGTTCTCTGGACAGCCATACCTACGTTTCTGGTGGTTTCGGCTGAAGCTTGGTAATGCTCGAGTGGTCATATCTAATTTGAAGGTTTTGTTAGGCTGTTTAATCTTTCTCTCATATTTTCTGTTCAGGAAGAAACAAGCTACTGTAAAGAGGTAAGACATTTTCCTCTTGCCATTAAGTGAATATCTATAGCATTGAAGGTCGCATAAAAGATTTGTGTCAACTCAGCTTTGATGTCATTTAATCTCAACTGTTCATTGTTTTCTAATCAAGGGCTGTAAACCGGTATAATAATTTGTGTTAAAAGGGAGGTTGCTAATCATACCCCCATATATATGGGGTATTTTTAAATGACTCCCCTTGAGATTTGGCCCAAAGGCAAAAATACTGTGAAACACGCATTATTCATTGGATCCTATAAGCTAATTTTGGAGGGTTATACATACAGCATAAATGTGAAATTTAGTCCTACATATTGTGCCATAAAATTGTGTATTTACAAATTTACCCATATTGTTCAAAGATGCTAACTTGATAAAATATTACTCTGCCAAATAAAACCTACTCTACAAATATACCTAATGAATGGACTTAAGAATTTATCTCAAGAAGGGAAATTTTTAGACACTAATAAAATTATTAGTATTAATTTTTATTTTTGTAATCATTGCATTCAAATCAAAACTTTAGATTTTAAATCTCAATCATTTATTATGATTGGTTCTTTTTATATTTAGGGTAAATAAGACACTTTATCTTATTACCTTCCAAAAGTAACTGTAATGGCATTGAAAAAATGATAAGGGATGTACTTGAACATTTTTGAAACATATGATGTTAAGAAAAAAGTGGTATTAAAAAGTCCAACTATCAATATGTTTGGTTCCGCTAAAAGGATTATCTATAGAAATTTTGGCTAAATGCTAGTTTAGTGAATCAATTTTCCTGTATGGTTGATAATTTTTCTAAATATATCTAGTTTTTTATTTCAGGATTATTACCAAAAAAATTTTGTCCGTTAAAAAGGCTTTGGTAGACTTGTGGCATTTTCATACCAAGTAAACCCCTTAGCTGCTGTTCAACCTCTTCCTGCTGCACGAGGTGGCCGTTGAGAAGATCTCTAGTAGCTACTATCCTGAGTAAGCTGGGGCTATTGTAGTTATTTTATAATGGACAACCTTCTCTCTGAATAGGCAAAACTGGTGTCATCTTTTTCCTGGTCATAATGCTTTAGAATTGATGTGAAATTATATCTTCAGATCATTATACAGAAAAGCACAAAACATGAAACTTGATAAAATGGTAGCCGAAAATTGACAGATTGGGCAAGATGTGTGTTGCTTTCTTTGTCCCGGCTGACAAATGTACTGGATATCCTATGGAAAAAAAAATTAAAAAAAATCCCACATATTTCTGGAAAATATAATAATATAAATGTTGCTATGTGCAAAAAGTGGCCTGTGATTGTGATTTTACATCTAGTTTGTAGTAGTTATGGCTTGCTTTGCAGATAAAAGTGTGGTTATAGTTGTATATCAACATGGTGGTTGAGAATTGCAAAGCTAAAACTTATTGGCTTTATGCTGTAAACGTGCATGCATCTCCTTCAGAATTGCACCTACCAGCCTGTGGACTTTTCTGTTTCCACATTTCCTCTGCCTCCACTTGTAAGCCTTACATCTCTCAGTATTTGATCTCTACAACAATGGCTTCAAGTCCCCCATACCTTCCTGTTTCAAGTTAACTGATCTTGTTTCCGTTGACCTGAGCTCTAACAAGGTCCACGGCTGAGCTCGTGGTGAATTTACCAACTTGAATTTTTATTCAGTACATCGATTTTTCTTATCAAATCATTTTTCTTAGAGGTAAGTTACAGGAAGAGTCTAGTAAGCTCTGCAATTTGTTTACCGGCTAGTTCTCATCCGGATTCCTAAGATACTTAACGAACTTGTAAGTATCTTTGGCTCATGGGAAACACATTTTCAGGCTCTATCCTAGAATACATTGGAAACATGCATCTCATCCCGAGAAGAATTCTACCTGTCAGAAAATGGGAGGACGAGCAATTCCAGCTAGTCTAGGAAAACTCTTATCATTTGTTGCACTAGATATTAAAAATACTCAATGAGAGGGTGTTCTGACGGACGCTCATTTTTCTAATCTCACAAGCTTGAAGGAGTTGTTTATTGCTGATGACATTGATAAGCTGACCTTGGTTTTCAATTGAGTTCTGAGGGGATTACTCCTTTCAAACTCACAATCCCCAGCCTTAGAAATTGTCGATTGCGTCCCAAATTTCCCATGTGCCAAAGAAATCAAAACAAGCTAAACTATGCGGCTTCCTGTCTGGCTAAAATTTCAGATGCCATGAAGAGTTTGTTTATGAAGTTTAATTTGTTTCTGGACCTATTGGAGTACAGTAATACATCAGTTGAGTGGTACAATACCAACCACAAGTAATTTTCTGAAATGACGAGCTTTACATACCTTTAGCAACTATTATAATCAAATTTGAGTTCTTTCCATTTGTATCACTTTTTTTGGGAACAGTTCCTGAAGATATCGTTGATCAAATGGCCTTGTTGACAGATTTAGGTACCTCTTTAACTACCTAAGTGGTACCATTCCCTTGTCAATCGGAAAACTAGTTAGTTATTTGCTCCCTCTTGTTCTCTCTAATAATAAGTTAACCGGGGAGTTTCTGGATTTCTGGAATAATTTCCCATATGTCAAACAACAGTTTAATTGGTGAGATGCCAAGTCTAGTTGGGTGATAAACGGGGAGCTTCAGGATTTCCGGAATAATTTACCATATGTCGAAGAACAGTTTGCCCACTTCAAGTTTGTGGGTGACATTAAAGATAAGCTTATCTTGATTGTCTCATTAAGATTAGCAAGGAGATTAGCAAGGAGATTAGCAAGGCGTAATCATCTGCAATATTTTAAAGTGCGGATCAATGACAATGCTATGAGATACCCCTCCCTAGATTTTTTGAACACATTTTACCCCACCCAGTAAATTATGAAGCCAAGCAAACAATTGGCATGAACAATGTTGGTTTTGTATTTGTTTGAATGCAAAAGTGTCGCACTTTTCTTTTTCATAACTATCAAAATATAGACAAATTCTGCCTAGAATAGAGACATTATTTACATCAGAAAGGAAGCAAAAAAATCTTACCTGCATGATCAAAAAAAAAAAAAAAAAAAGCAAAACAAAAATGGTGATTGCTTATGGTTCTCCAGAAGATTATGTTGTTTCTGCTTTTTTATCCTCGAGCAATGGTGTTGTATTTGACCTTTTGGTAGTAATGACTTGATGCTCACTATCTTCATTAAATCTATCGACGACGCCGTGCAGAAATATTCCTGGTATGGTACACAACAGTTAGAAAGAATTAATAGCCATTTGATCTTAAAGGCCAAAACTTCTCCAAGTGATTATGATATGTTTAAGAAGAAGTACAATTATGGACAATGCTTTTCTAAAGGGTAGATAAGCAAACATCGGAAAAGCCATCCACCCATCAAAAGCATCAGAATTACAAGGTGCAGATGGTCGTTTTTAACTTTTTGCTTTTTAAGTTACTGGGTCGTTCTTCGTGGCTACTATATACTCTCTGCACCTATTAGTTCATCTATTTCAGGTTAGGAACTTTTGTGGTTCTTTACAAGAAAATAGCAGGAGTAGTTAACATGGACTTACCCATAAACCATATCGCAGCTGCTGGAAACAACATAGCCTTTAGAATAAGAGCAGTTTCCCTCCAGTTGTTAACACCGTCCTGAGGAGGACATCAAAAGAGTGAAGCCGTACGATACAAGGAACTTAAAAATCTCATAACTTTGAAACATAACAGCTTATAACTCTTCATTAGAAGGCTTATTGCAATAACAGAAGCAAGTAATAATGAGAAGGGAACTGCATGACCTCTACTTGATGAGTTAAAATGGAACCCCCAAAAACTTAGAATAATGTATAAGTTTTTTTTCCATTATTGCTATATCAGTAAGCTAATTGACGAAACCTGAAGAACTCCAACGAGCGGTGATGAAGGTACATCTCCAAAGACTTGAATTGAAACAGCTGAGATAGCCATAGATAGAGGTCTCAAACTTGGTTTTACAGTATGAAGACATATATGATTCACAGGACCCTGAAAAAGACAGAACATTTATTACAGAATATTATAAATTCTTGCCTATAAATTTGCATTTTTAATCCAGAGCATTGGTTTAGTATAACAAAACAAGATTCTACAATATGCAGTCATAAAGGCATATGCTAGGTTAATGCCAATATCTTATATAATCAAAATTTTAATACATGATACAGCATATACTAAATAACTATTCCTGACAGTATTTAAAAGAAAAGCAAATAGATTTATCAAAACTAATACCAATAACTTAGACAAGAGATGCTTAGCTTAGGCCTTAGAATAACTGAAATCACACAAAAACACTCCAGAGATATCTGCTTGGATCAGTCATGATTCTTGAGGTTACAGAATTTCTAGAGAGATATCAGACTAGTTATTCCAGCAAAGAGCTAAAAAAAAAAATATCAAAAAGCGAGAGAAAGAAATAGCGTAGGAAGCAAAAATTATTTTAGATTACTAAGAAAGGTACTTCGGACAAGAGATATATCAATATACGACATCGTCATAGAGGATTTTGTAGCCATGCTTGTAACAGAGGAAATTAATAACTAGAAATCAACAATATTGTGGCACTGAGCCACTTCATCCCTAATGCATATTTTGCATCTATTGATTATTTCATAGAAAAATGACAAAGTGTTACAGGAGAGTATACAGAAAATTGAACAATTATAGGTAGATCAAAGTTGAGATGATACCATGAACAAAACTATTTTCCCTAGCATAAATTAAGCTTCATAGAATGAGTTTATAATTTTCAGTTTGTGGAGGGCTAGAAATTCCAAATAAAGATCACTACTTGAAGACATTGAAAGTAAAATTGTATACCACCAGAACAAACAGTCCTGCATTTCATAAGATTAACGTATAAAAGTTTCTACAGGTTAAATGGGTAACATGTGACTGCAGTAGCAAAATTAACTAGAGTATCTGGATGATGATGAGGTCTTTCAGCTTTGAAAAAGAAATATCTGAATGGCAAAGATTAAAAGCTCACCAATGGAGAAAAGAGCAAGGAAACCATACATGCTCTTGAAACAAAAGGCACCAAAGCAAAATATTGCCCCAATAAATGTAGTTGCTGAATGAAGCTGGAAAAAATCCCAAATAAGAGTTTAGTCCTACAAATTCTAAAACCACTGTCATGTGAGTTGAATAAGTTAAGCAAGTCAAATGTACCACAAGGCCCCAAAGAATTCAATTAACATAAAGCTCCTGGAGGTTTCTCAGTTATTTTAAGAATTTATACGGCTGAACAAACAAAATTCATTGCAGATGTACTCAATTAGACCTAAATGTACAATTTTGTTAACAAAGAATAATCAACTTATTTGTTCTTTTGATGTTGCCAGATTAATTTAGAACAGCACCACTTAATGTATAAAAGATTCAATCCCTGCAAAACTCAAAACATTGCGCATTTTTTCAGAAAACATCAATTACCTCAGATGATGATCAATGATGTTTTCTGAACCAGAAGATGCCACTATAACTAGCACACCTCAGTACATGTTTTGCTTCACAAACCTTTCCCTCAAAAAAAAGTTTTATTATCATTATTATTATTATTATTTGGTCATACTTTAACCATCTGTATGTTAATGTTTTACAAACAGGTCATTTAAGTTCAATCTTACATCTAAATGAGCTAAACCAGAAAAAGAACCAACTATTTAAGAAAGCAAGTAACCATACAAGGGGGCTACATAAACATTGACTTTCTTTGACATATCTGAAACTCAGCTATTGCTGCGGCCCTAAGCATGGTATTACCAGCTGCATCCTCCTAGAAAGGTTGCTTCCATGTCTTGAGGAGATCAATCAAGTGTAAGATGTACAAGTTGCATGGGGAAAAAGTGCACAACTACCATGTTTACATAATTCAGAGCCACAAGCAACAAAACAGGTTTGTGGTTGACAATCAGGATATCTTCCAGAGCAGCCAGGAAATGGAACACTGGGGTACATCTATTACACTGTATTAAAGTTGGTCCGACATTTGAAACATCAAGTCAAGAACTAGAAGTGTGCAATAGTCGTGAATGAAAGTATGAGAACTCAGTGGAAAGATACTCACTTAAGAGAAAGAAACAGACAACAAAGCTAAACAACAATTGAGTGTAAACAAGCATTGTATTTTGTTATTCCTGTAGGCACGATAGCCCAAACTGGGCAGAATACAATGCCTTGATAAAGAGCTAAAAATTAAAAAAAGGGAAAGCAAATCTTTAAATGCTAGAGCATTTACCTTAAAAGCATTAGGGATCGTTGAAGCCATATAATCCAAAACAAACCCTCCTGCTATTGTACCCAATATACCACTCACTACTGTAATTCCTCCAAATATCAAATCTGCATTGCCATGCAAAAGAACACTGACTCTAAGCAATCTACCCATAATTTGGTGTTACTTTAATTCATTAAAAATTATTATCTATATATGCCAAGATAAAGTGAGAATGTAACAGAAGAAACTTTTATATATCAAATAAAGCACAAAATTACATTTGTTAAAAGAGAGAAAAGAGAATAAAATAGATAAGGAAGAGATGGTGAATGTTGTTGTATATTATGATATGCGAAGACTTACATATGTATAGCAGAAGAATCAAAGAAAACTAGAAAATAAAAATCACTTACAATCAATGCATATTATTCATCACCTAGAATAGAATTATTATAATCCAAAACTTCCATATAAAGTTTTAAACACGCCACCTCAAGTTGGAGCGTAAATATTTTTAATGCTCAACTTGAAAACAAAGATTACAAAATAAATATTTGAATGATTCTTTTTGACAATTTGACATTAGAGTTGTTAACTTCACAACAGTTATAGAGCTTCAGGAGGATTGAAAATAGTAGCCATCTCACTCAAACTTCTAGACAGAAGACCCAACTAGTAAGAGAAAGAAACGGAATTATAAAAAGATGATGATTTCCTGTAAAAGGAGACATTTTTTAACCACGAATCCCAAAGAGGCTGTAAGGCTCGCAGTGGCTTTTACTGTTGGTCAAACGTGATGATGTCGTTAATACTAAAGAGACTAGGTACGGGATAAAAGTGAAGTTTGGATAAACTATAGAAATTTGGCTAAATTAGGGCAAAATTTTCCAATGACTAAAAGAGGTTTTTTTTTTTTTTTTTCCTTTTCAGATATATCCTTAGAAAATTTAAGAAGCCCAAAAGTTTTCAAATATTTCAGAAAACCCCCTAAACACAAAAAACATGATTCTCTTATGGTGAGGACAAATAGAGACCGAGAGCGATTTAAAAACACTAGAAACTGAAATGAAAGCAAATGCACGATTGACTTTTTCCAATTTATTTTTTACAAAAACATTAACTTAATAAGAAAATAGATGTTATTTTTTATTTATTATGGCACAAAAACATTAAAGACTAATAGAAAACTAAAAGAGATATGTATTTTTTTAAATACTAAAGATGAAAAAGAAAAGAGAGATGACTTTTTTTTTCCTCTTCATTTTGCATAAGTAAAAATTTATAAGGACCTCAAATCTACTCTAATACCATGTTAAAAGAGAGAGAAGAAAATAAAATAGATAAGGAAGAGATGGTGAATGTTGTTGTATATGATTGATATGCAAAGGCTTACATATATATAGTAGAAGAATCAAAGAAAACTAGAAAATAAAGTCACTTACAATCAATACATATTATTCACCACCTAGAATAAAATCATCATAATTCAAAACTTCCATATAAAGTTCCAACAACATGAAAGCTATAGCTTACCATGTTATAAATGTCATAACCAGCCTTGGGTCCCCAATATGAGTATGCCCTTATGACAAAAGTGTAAGCTATATAACCTGAAAACATCCATTATACTCTCAATAATTAATATATGGTGGCATAGTAGACCATCACAGCCACTGAAATAATCACATTCCAGATATCCCAAATAAATTGCATAAGTAAACTCTTTCTCCTGAAGCTTGCAAACTATAATTTGATGAGAACACATTTAGCCGAAATGAAAAGAATACCAACATAGGTCAGGAGACATGTAAAGCAGAGTGAAAAATTTACCTAGAATGTTGATGACATATACTTTATCAGCCAAACGAATTTTCACGTCTTTCATGAACCTTGAAAATTGTTGTAAACTAAAGATTCCATCTTTTGGCCTGCGATAGTTGTAGGTCCAACATGAGCTATATTTTCAACCAACAATCCTCATATCAAATATTAGCGAATCTAAACTGCTATGGAAGCTGTTCTATGATTCAGATAATACAACTTGTAAAAAAGAAATAAAAAGAAATTGAGTCAACCAACAATCCAATCATATCAAATTTATGCATGATATTGAAGATTCCTCTGTGTGTATGTGTTAGTGTGTGTGTGTGTGTGTGTGTGTGTGTGGATGCACGAGTCTGTAAAAAATAACTTCCCTTTTTTCCCTTTTCGTGACCTCAGACTTCTGCTAACTTAACCCAAACCCTTCACCAGTTTAGCCAAAGGCGAGGACCATTTCCACTTGCTCTTGTCCATATCCTCATTCATAAAAGAATAAATTTGCTTTGTCAAATTAGTTTGTCTCATATTAAAACTTCTTGAAACAGTTTCTCTACTTTGGTGCTATAAATGCTTCACCAAACTTGCCACGGTCCATTTCCTGTAAAGCCATATGTTGAATTTGTTAGCCCTAAGGCTACATGATAATTTTGATGATAACAATACACATTGATTCATTGTGATTTACTAACATGTTTATTTATGTGCAAGAGTAATATCATTGAAATAATTGTAAAATCAAGAAGAGGCTTATTAAAATGAAGTATTGAAGCTAAGGAGAAGACTACATGTTAAAGGCACCAAAGTTTAAGAACAAGGTTTGATTCAAGGAATGTGACACATGAGCAATGTTCAATCAATTGGTCATATATATCTCTACAAATATCCAAATGATGTGATTCTTAAGCCTTTGGAAAGCTTACTCAATTTATAACATTTCATATGTTTTAATGAAATTCAAATTTCAAGTGCAAGGTTGTCCAAATCATCATGCAAGTTGAAAGACAAATGGAAGCAGCTGACATGAGCACCGAATACTCTTTGGACATATCTTGAGCTAGAAAAATCAAAATGACTTGATTCTTGTGGCATTGGAAAGAGGACATAATGAGGCACATTTCATATGTTTTGAAGAAATTCAAATTTCAAATGGAAGGCCGACATAATTGACATGCAATTCAGGTGGACTGACACAGAGAAGAAAAATCAACTCATATGAGCACCGAATGATGTTTTGTCCATATCTTGAGATAGAGATATCCAAATGCTTTGATTTTTAATGTTTTGGAAAGATAATTCAAATATGCAGATCTTTTATGTTTTGAAGAAATTCAAATTTCAAACGGAAGGCTGACAGAATTATCACTCAATTCGGTGGACTGACACAAGGAAGAAAAATCAAGTCACATGAGCACCGAATGGTGTTTTGGCCATATCTTGAGCTACAGATATCCAAATGACTTGATTCTTGATGCGTTGGAAAGCTTATTCAAATGTGCAGATCTTTTATGTTTTGCAGATTTTCAAATTTCAAACGGAACATTGACAAAAATGGCAGACAAGATTACGGTTTTTATGGTGGGCAGAAAATTTGGAGATGGTGTCTTCACTTGATTAAGTTCATCTCATTTGCCTATAAAAGGAGCCCTTCTCCCATGCATGCATAAGAAAGAGAAGAGCAAGAGAAGCATCTATCAAGCAAAAAACAAGAGAAATATCAAGTCTAGAGAGCTTTTATATTCTTTATCTACTCTTTGAAGAGAGTTATACTTTTGTTGTAAAAATTATCTTGTTCTTGTATTGTGGTGAGAGTGAGATATTCTTGTAAAGGATAATAGTTATCCTTGAGAGAACTCTTGTTGTGTGATATCAAGAGTTGAAGGAAGTTCCTGGTGAGGTTGTTCCAAGAGAACTTTTGTGGTGTTATCAAGGGTTGAAGAAAGTTGCCTTGGTGAGGTTGTTCATCAAGAAGAACTCTTGGTGTGGTGTTATCAAGGGTTGAAGAAAGTTGCCTTGGGGAGGTTGTTCATCAAGAAGAACTCTTGGTGTGGTGTTATCAAGAGTTGAAGAAAGTTGCCTTGATGAGTTTGTTCATCAAGAAGAACTCTTGGTGTCGTGTTATCAAGGGTTGAAGGAAGTTGCCTTGGTGAGGTTGTTCATAAAGAAGAACTCTTGGTGTGGTGTTATCAAGGGTTAGAAGAAAAAGTCTTGGTGAGGTTGTTCATCAAGCAAGTTGTAAAGATTTCTACAACTTAGTGGAAAGCTTAGCTCGTGGAGATAGGAGCCCGTGCACGTAGGCAAGGTTTGCCGAACCACGTAAATTAAGTTTGCACTCTCTCTATCCCTTTCCTCTTTACATTTACTTGCACTTGTGATTGTTCAATATTGTTATGCTCTTGATTGCATCTTAGATAACTTATATTTTCATTTTCTTCATCTTTGTTCTCAAAGAAAGATTTAAATAATTTTGATCTTTCAAGAAAAGTTTTCTAAATCCGTTTTTATAAATAAAAACCCAATTCACCCCCCCCTCTTGGGTTGCTATACCTGGGTCAACAAGTGGTATCAGATTAAGGTTGCTCAATTTTTTTTTTTAAATCTTAATCGATTTTTGAGATATGGCAACTTTTAATTCAACTTCATATGTTGAGGGACTTTCTATCTCTAGACCTCCATTTTTTAATGGCAGTGATTACTCTTATTAAAAAACTAGAATGAGTATTTTCTTGAAATCTTTTGACTATGATTTATGGTCTATTGTTTTGGAAGGACCTTTTGTTCCTAAAAATGGAGAAAGCATGCTTAAAGAACCTAAAGAGTTTAGTGAAGATGATAAAAAGAAATTGAGTTTGAATGCTAAAGCTATGAATGTGTTGTATTGTGCTCTAGATAGAAATGAGTTTAATAGAATATCTAATTGTTCTACGGCACAAGAAATATGGCACACACTTGAAGTAACTCATGAAGGAACTAGTCAAGTTAAAGATTCTAAAATTAGTATGCTAGTTCATAGTTATGAGCTTTTTAAGATGAAATCGAATGAATCAATTTCTGAAATGTTTACTAGATTTACGAATATTGTCAATGGTTTGAAATCTCTTGGTAAATCTTATTCTAATGATGAAATGGTGAGAAAGATTTTTAGTTGTCTACCAAAATCTTGGGAGCCAAAGGTGACGGCAATTAAAGAAGCAAATGACCTCACCAAACTACCATTAGAAGAACTTATGGGTTCTCTCATGACTCATGAAATTACCTTGAAGGAGAATGAAGAAGAAGATTGCAGAGTGGCAAACATGTGATTCATGGCCTTAAGAGAAAATGAGATAAGTATTCTAAACCATGATCCTAAGCTTTCATATGATGAATTACTTGAAGCATTTCAAAATTTACACGTGCAAGTTGATAAACAAAATTCAAAAATCAATGCTTTCAAAAAGAAGTCAAAAATCATGTTATCTCAATTAGAAGAGTTGGTGGAAATAAATGAAGCTTTAGAAAATGAAAATGAAATTTTAAAGCAAAAAGATTTTGAAAGTTTGGAAAGTCAAATACATTTTTTAAAAACTGAAAATGAAATTTTAAAACAAAAGGATTTTGATATATTAGAGAAAGAAAATGTTATTTTGAAAAAGGAAAATAATGACTTAAGAAATATTGTTGATAGTTTTACAAAAAGCACAAAAAATTTGAATTCTATTTTACAAAACCAAAGATGTGTTTTTGATAAAAGAGGTTTAGGATATAAAACTCAAAAAAATCAAAAGTATTTTAAAAATTATCTTGCTCATGCATCTTATAGGAATAATCTTAATCATTCATGTACTTATTGTGGAAGAAAAAGACACAAAGTGCATTCTTGCTATATTAAGAGAAATCCTAATTTGAAACAAATATGGGTTCCAAAAAGTACCATAACTAACCCCCAAGGACCCAAGAACTTTTGGGTACCAAAAAGACGCTCTTTTAATGTTGATTGTAGAAACAAAGGAGTGGCAAACACAAGTGGTACTTAGATAGTGGATGCTCAAGGCATATGACCGGAGATGCCTCCAAGTTCTCAAGATTAATCATGAAGAAAGGAGGATATATGACCTTCGGTGATAATGCCAAAGGAAGGGTAATCGGATATGGTGATATTGGTGATGATATTATTGAGGTAGAAAGGCAAATCAAGGAATCAAGGCTTGATGAAAAGAGTCAAGATGAATTACAACTTCAACAAGAAAAGCTTGAGGAAGTAAATGATTTTTCTCAAGAATTACCAAAGGAATGGAGGTATTCAAAAGCTCACCCTAAATATCTCATTATTGGTGAACCATCACAAGGTATGAAAACTAGATCTTCTTTTAAGAACTTTTGTAATCATTTTGCATTTGTCTCTCAATTTGAACCAAAATCTTTTAAAGAAGCCAAAAATAAGGAAAGTTGGATTTTGCCTATGCAAGAAGAATTAAACCAATTTGAGAGAAATCAAGTTTGGGAATTAGTCCTAGACCCAAATATGACTAAACCCTTTAGTCAAGATAGATTTTGTATAATTAGAAGAGAATTAGGCATGTTGGATATGTCTTAATTTTGCTTTAATATGATAATCTTTGAATGGTAGCATATGTTAAGGGGGAGAATATATTTAGGGGGAGTAGTTAATCTGATTACATCTTTTTGATGATAACAAAAGTAGGAGAAATAGTTGGATTGCTTATATTCATAATAAGTGCCATTTTTTTTGTTTATTCTTGATTTTATTTTCATTCTTTATTTTAGATATTATTTGAAAACAATCAATGGTTTGTCATCATCAAAAAGGGGGAGATTGTTAGCCCTAAGGCTAAATGATAATTTTGATGATAACAATACACATTGATTCATTGTGATTTACTAACATGTTTATTTATGTGCAAGAGTAATATCATTGAAATAATTGTAAAATCAAGAAGAGGCTTATTAAAATAAAGTATTGAAGCTAAGGAGACGACTACATGTTAAATGCACCAAAGTTTAAGAACAAGGTTTGATTCAAGGAATGTGACACATGAGCAATGTTCAATCAATTGGTCATATATTTCTCTACAAATGCCTAAATAATGTGATTCTTAAGCCTTTGGAAAGCTACTCAATTTATAACATTTCATATGTTTTAGAGAAATTCAAATTTCAAGTGTAAGGTTGTCCAAATCATCATGCAAGTTGAAAGACAAATGGAAGCAGCTGACATAAGCACCAAATACTCTTTTGGACATATCTTGAGCTAGAAAAATCAAAATGACTTGATTCTTATGGAATTGGAAAGAGAACATAATGAGGCACATTTCATATGTTTTGAATAAATTCAAATTTCAAATGGAAGGCTGACATAATTGACATGTAATTCGGTGGACTGACACAGAGAAGAAAAATCAACTCATATGACCACCGAATGATATTTTATCCATTTCTTGATATAGAGATATCCAAATGCTTTGATTTTTAATGTTTTGGAAAGATAATTCAAATATGCAGATCTTTTATGCTTTAAAGAAATTCAAATTTCAAACGAAAGGCTGACAGAATTATTACTCAATTCGGTGGACTGACACAAGGAAGAAAATCAAGTCACATGAGCACCGAATGGTGTTTTGGCCATATCTTGAGCTACAGATATCCAAATGACTTGGTTCTTGATGCGTTGAAAAGCTTATTCAAATGTGCAGATCTTTTATGTTTTACAGATTTTCAAATTTCAAACGGAACATTGACAAAAATGGTAGAAAAGATTACGGTTTTTATGGTGGGCAGAAAATTTGGAGATGGTGTCTTCACTTGATTAAGTTCATCTCATTTGCCTATAAAAGGAGCCATTCTCCCATGCATTCAAGTAGTGCAAGAGAAGCATTTTATCAAGCAAAAAGCAAGAGAAACATCAAGTCTAGAGAGCTTTTATATTATTTATCTACTCTTTGAAGAGAGTTATACTTTTGTTGTAAAAATTATCTTTGTTTTTGTATTGTGGTGAGAGTGAGATATTCTTGTAAAGGATAATAGTTATCCTTGAGAGAACTCTTGTTGTGTGTTATCAAGAGTTGAAGGAAGTTGCCTTGGTGAGATTGTTCATCAAGAAGAACTCTTGGTGTGGTGTTATCAAGGGTTGACGGAAGTTGCCTTGTGAGGTTGTTCATCAAGAAGAACTCTTGGTGTGGTGTTATCAAGGGTTGAAGGAAGTTGCCGTGGTGAGGTTGTTCATCAAGAAGAACTCTTGGTGGGGTGTTATCAAGAGTTGAAGGAAGTTGCCTTGGTGAGGTTGTTCATCAAGAAGAACTCTTGGTGTGGTGTTATCAAGGGTTGAATGAAGGTGCCTTGGTGAGGTTGTTCATCAAGAAGAACTCTTGGTGTGGTGTTATCAAGAGTTGGAAGAAAAAGTCTTGGTGAGGTTGTTCATCAAGCAAGTGGTAAAGATTTCTACAACTTAGTGGAAAGCTTAGCTCGTGGAGCTAGGAGCCCGTGGACGTAGGCAAGGTTTGCCGAACCACGTAAATCGAGTTTGCACTCTCTCTATCCCTTTCCTCTTTACATTTACTTGCACTTGTGATTGTTCAATATTGTTATGCTCTTGATTGCATCTTAGATAACCTATATTTTCATCTTCTTCACCTTTATTCTCAAAGAAAAAGTGAACTAATTTTAATCTTTCAAGAAAAGTTTTCTAAATCTATTTTTATAAATAAAAACCCAATTTACCCCCCCTCTTGGGTTGCCATACCTGGGTCAACAGAATTTTCTACAGCCAATAAAAAATTTGGGATAATTGACAACTTTTGAGTTATGAGAAATGGGGTCCTGGAAACTTCATAGTCCACTGTAAGAAGAATAAATGATCCCAGTGCAAGCATCAAAAGTGAAAAACATGAGCAATTCCATTTAAGAATCGCCGTACAAAGAATATGGTTAATGCTTATTGTACAACTTGTAACTTTTGAGAATACTGAGGTCATACAAATCGTTCAATGCTAAAAGGCTTGGCTAAATGTTGCCTACATGTAACTATAAAGACCAACTCCATGAAATTAACAGCAAGGACAACACAAAGGATGATAAGATTCATTTATATAAAAGTAAAAACTTGAATGGGAACTTGAAAAACATTTTTCCTAATTAGTCTCTATCCACCGATGATTAAGGTAGTCCTAAAGCTAATATCAAGTTATCATGGTAGAGGTTCTGCCTCATAGGTAGAGTTAGTTGAAAACAAATACAAGAACAAACAATGATATAATACAAAATCGGAGATTCAAGATGTTTGCACTAACTTGGAAGATTTATTTGAGCTTTTGTCATCCACCTCTTCCTTCAAGGACAAAGCATGACTTTTAGCAGTTGTACCCTCTGTATCTACAAGACAAATTTGACAACTTAGAAGATACTCAATATCAACTAATTTGGTGAGTCCAAACAAATTCAGATTCCAATAGAAGAGTTTTATCAGGCATGAAAGCAAATAGACCATAAAATTATGGCTTCCAATTGTTGTTAACTGCTTGAATAAAATTCATAATTTCCATTTAACCAGAAAACAGGGTTGAAGACTATGGAACCTGACAAAAGGCCCATTTAATCACACATTAATTATACCATTGTGGACAACCAGCAAGTTATAACATTTTCTTCAACCAGAAATCTCTCAACATTTCTTATGTGCTCATCAGGTTCCACATTGGGAGCTAATGTAAAACCCTACAACCTTGATAGCCAATAAGCTTGTGGGAGACAAAACTTCTCCGGGTGTTCATGATGTGAACTATTAGACGGTCACTTAACACAAAGCATTACTTCTATTCAAAGCCACCACTTGAGTGTGGCTTTTATCAACAATTAACATCATATCTGTCTAATGAGTTGATATTTGATCAAACATTTCTTTATTTCAAATCATATTTGTATCTTGAGATGTCAAATGAAAACTATAATCAGTGCATTTAAATTTGACTCAAATTTCAAACACAGACAACTAATGCAAAACATTTTGTGACTACTAATGTCAATAAAAGTTAAAGCTATTACGTGATGTGTATTCAACGTATTATCACAGAACAGATTAATTCCATCTGTTATTAGAGTTTTCCATAAAGAAAGAGAATGTTTCCCTTTGTGTATTTGTCCACTTTCTAATAATTTTTACTTGATCAATTACATTTCTTGTTTTAAAAAAAAAAAATTTCATTAATTGAACTTCTTATTAATTCTGATACCTTTTGTGATTCTATCTGTGTACAATGTACCTATATTAGTCAGTACCTTGGTCTTCACGAAGAGCTGTCTCTATATCTTTCAGTGCTCCTTTTTTATTCTGCAGGGGCAAAACCTCTTATCCACAAAATGGTTATAAATATCCAGAAGATATCCCCAGGATCACAAGCAATTAAATATGTAAAGAACATGCACCTTTCAACCGCAAAGGCTTCATAATAAAACCTAAAACAGCAAATGGAAACATCAGTATTGCCTCTCCCCAGAATGCAAAACACCAACTAAAATGATCTCCAACCTAACAAGAAAGAAGGAAGATGATTGTACTTTGGCCCCATAGTTAAAATTAAAGGCATGCAGTTTGAATGGGAAGCAAGAACAAGCGACATTGTGACAATCAGCACAAAAGATGAACTGTAATAAAGCTTAAAAGCAACCACACCGAGAGTTGTGAGAAAAGCAAGATTTCCATAAACTGAATACTTGCAAAAGAACATTAATTTTTTTATAACATTAATAAACATCAAAAAAAAAAGGAAAAAAGCTTACCAAGCCACCATAAATATAGCCAATTGCATAACCTGTTGGTATACACATGTAAAATATTCCAAGCCACGCAGTTTTCTGTTGCAAAGGAAGATTATAAGGCACAAGTTCAGCAGACAGAAAAAGCATATTGTAGAGAACTATATAATCAAATAGAGAAGTTACTGGTCAAATGCGAAAGAGAGAACAGAAAATGTGTATATAATTGATGCTGAATTTGATATCAAGATTTGTATCCATCCCATGTTACAAACATATTTCTATTAGATCATAAAACTGTTAAATTTTGAAAAGCGCTTAAGTTTCTAAAACTTGAAATTGAAAATCTTATCTCAGCTTGTGCATCAAAAGAATACCAATAAATACAAAAATTAAAAAAAAAAACTAAGAACTCAACCTTTATTTTAAAAAGTTTGAATTTCTCATATATAATTTTCTTTCACACCTTCAGAATGCAACAATTGGAGAAGAGCTTATAAGGTTACAATTTGAAATAATGATCAGTATCTCAATTTGCCACACCAAAAGGAAATTGAAATGTAATTAAAAAAAAAAAAAATCCAAAGAAGAATTCCCCAAACACTAGTAGAAGTTTGGGATTTCTTCCACTCTTACAAATTGCCCCAATTTTTTCAAAGCAATAAAGCTTTGTGGATAAGCAAACTTTAAACCGGTTCTATTATCTCCCACAAGTCCAAAATCTTGCAAGCACAGGGACTATTATAAGGTGTTAGTAAGCAAAGCATACTTACAGCAAGAGGGGAAGAATATATCCAAGAATTGAGACTGACTCTACATATATAGAGGTTATTTTCAAGCATTTGTCTATAATTTGAAGAAAATAATTCTATATTTCTAACAATTTGTGAATTGGAAAAGTGGCAATTTTGTGCTTTTCACTCTTTGTTTTGATTCAGAAAACCAAGTTAAGTCTAATTAATGTTGGTTCTTAAGTGACTAGCCCAAGAATCATTATTCGAACCAAGATCTGATGAAATCTCCCAAGAGAGTATCAGCGATCTTTGCCCATAGAGACTAAATATTTGAACTGAAGTAGATTTAGTGGCAGTCTTCAGCACAAAACTTTGACGAAGGAATAAAACACTGCTGAAAAAGAAGCATTTTACAAAGATCACGCAACTTCATTCATGTCAAAATTTTTTTAGCGGTAATCATTCAGAAGTTAGTTATGCATTCAAATAGCTATTTATTAATTTTGTAAATATTCTGAAAAAATCAAACCTGTACAACTGGAGCATTATCATCGATAAATGGGGCTGCAAGACTTACAAAAGAAGCCTCACCTACACCAACAAGCCTGAAGGAAAACAATAGTATAATATTTAACAAATGTATTGTAATAAAAAATCAGAAATAAAAATTAGAAAAATAAAAGGATGAGTAACTGACTTACATGCGGCAGGCTGTAATGGACCAGAAATTAAATGAAAAGCCACAACCAATAACGGCAAAGGTCCAAACTGACAATCCTACTCCAATAAGCCTAAATGGATTAAGGCTGCAAAATTTTGTAAGTGTATAAGGACTCACTCCAGGATAAATCAATTCTATAAAATCAATTCAACTTTTGGAAAATACTACAAAATCTGCAAAGAAGTGCCAAACTATTCTAAACTCCAATCCAGCATCTTTAACATGGAACAAAACAAAAAATTTCTAAGTGATTGTGTCAAAGCCCGACATATCAAAACAAGAAACACATGCATCACCGAGAAATTTAGACTAAAAATCATATGGGGGCCCATAAGTAGATGATAAAAGGCTGAAAAAACATGCCAATTATAGAGTTGTAGTCACATGATTGTTTGAAGTGCTTCTTGTACTTCAAATATCTTGTTTTATGATTAAAAACTTATATTTGGAGAAGTCCTTCAGTTGGCTCAATAGAGTATTTTGGCCAAACTTTGTCCTTTAGTAATTCACTCCTCTGCCTCAAGATATTTCAGTCATTATTGTAAACTACACAAAATTGCAGGGTAATACCAAACATGAGTATGTTTTAATCAAAGACAAGGCTTTTCTAATGAACCAAAATGGTTAACATAAGAAAGTGCCACTTCAAATTAGTTGAAACTCAAGTTAATAATGTTGACTGGCGTGACCCTCTGTGCATACTTTTGGTAATTCTTCTTTTTCAGAAACCAGTAATCTTCTATGGAAATTAAATGCATATCGCAACCAGCCTTTTTAGCTAAGCACATACTTGTTCTCTTCAGAAATGGGGGAGGTTTTGGGGAGGGGGACAGCTACCTCTGCTGCGTGGCATACTGTTACCACTTGGTCAAAACATTTAGAATTACTTCATCATAGTCTTCCATCATCAAAGCTCCATGGATATGCCAATTGCATTGATCTAGTTTCTAATGAACTTCATTTTTCAATTATAAGAATTTAGATATTTTTTTAACTAATTAATATCTTTTATATATATAGCTGTCTGTTTTCCAATCTCCGGTATCTCTAACATATTGAAACTTCTTTTCTCAATATATTAGATACATCTTTTCTCAATATATTAGAGATACTGAGAAAAAAAAATTCAGATATGCCAGATATTGGAACATATTGAAACTTAATCCTGAAACCAGGCCCTGGAACTCAGAAGAAAATAGATAAAATAGATAAAATACACCATGAAAGGTTGAGAACAATGCACAGAAACAAGGCTATTACCTCTTTGCCCATGATGCAAAAATTGGAGAAGCCACCAAAAGTCCAACCATGAAAGCAGATGATGTAACACCATCTTCAAAATTGTTCAAGTTAAAATCTCCCCTATAATCAACCATGGAAACAGAAATAAGTCAAAGAAATAATAAATTTCAGTTAAATTTGGGCAATTTAGGTGCACTAGCAGTCAAGCTAGGGGGCATAGGACAAACAAGACATAGGTGGTGGTTACTATATGGACTCTGTAATGCAGATTGGAAATAATAAACAGAAAACACATGAAACACGAATACTTAACGAATTTTCTGTTATATATGTATTCCAAGATATAAGAATTTATGATCTATGACCATAACTTGAATCATGAAGAACTACAGTAGATCAACTTTAAATCTAAACTAAATCAATCTTCACACACTATGATCAAGAAAATTAAATGAAATACCTAGAAAAAAATCTACTTGCTTGTGGAGACAAATTGTTATGTTTATATGTAATCTCTTGTATATCCTACTCCAGAAACTCTCTAATCAGTGTCTATAAATCAGGATAAAAAAATGACAGTCGAGCCAAAAATTGAACTTATTGTCTTATCCGCCCATTGAATTCTAATAAAATGTATATAAACACAAGTCAATTCCTTAGGCAGAAGAAGAGCTCTACCAAAAAAAACAAAAAACAAAAAACAAAAAACAAAACAAAACAAAACAAAAAAAAAAAAAAACTCCTAGTAATTCTTACTGTATTCCGCTACCAGAAGTGCACGTGCCATCTGTGCAAGTTCTGCAGCTCCCGTTCACACCATTACTTGCAATTGCACCTCGATCCACATAATTCAACATGTTGATGATACAGAATAGAACTAGTAGCCTGTACATCATTGCGGAGTTGGCCATACAATCAAATTGAGAACTAAATCTTTCATGTTTGGATAATGAAATTAGCAACCCTCAAGATCTAAAACCATGCAAAAAAAAGAAGACTAAACACCACTCAAATTAACTCACTACTGGCATGGCATTACCCGTTTAAGAGAAATCAGAAGAGAAGCAGCCATAATTGTGGCAAACCTTATTAACACGATAAAGGGTAACCGCTCAAAATCCTCCTGAGCCCTTTAAGAGTGCGTTTAGGAATACCTCAAACAGTCAATTATAGTCAAATTTCTTCACTCAACCCAGTTGAATTTCTTTCACACACTTCACTAAACCTGAGAAGTCATTGATTAAACTGCTTACAGTCTTACCAAACAAGACACAATGCCATAACACTCAATCGTCAAAATTCATTAACTAACAAACAAATCTCCGCAATGTATATACTCAACAAGAAGAATTCCAACCAAACGATTCGTTTTCAGACTAAAACCAACAAATCCACAAAATAAATAAATAAATAAAGCAAAATTCTCTTTGCCCACGTTTTCGCAGATACCAAACGTGAAAACACAGTAAACCAAACGCAAAAGAAAAAGGTACCTCTTTGGCGTGAACTATGATGGGGTCGAAGGAGTTGACACCGACACCGAGTTTCCCGCCATCTGTAAGTGCCCTGTAGATGGGTTGGATGGCTTCGCTTGCGCTTCTGCTTCTGCTTCTGGGTCCTCTAAAGAAGTAGCTTTTTCTTTTGCCATAAAAAACAAAACTATTTATTGTACAATGTTATTTTTATATTATTATTTTTTAATTTTTATTAAAAAAATTAAAAAAATAGACACAATTAGAAGTCTTTTATAAAATTTAGATACATCTCACAAAATTTTATACTATAGAACTTTCTTAACAAAAAGACTTAAATATCCTTTGAAATTCAATTTATTCCTAAACTCTTTATTTCCCTCTTTTCTTCACTTATCTCTTCCTATTTCTATAATCGTGTCCTATATTCATAACCGTCTATTATTGTCCAGCTTTCAATACCCCTCGGTAACATCGAAAACATAGTCCGAAATACAGCAAGAGGAACGAGAAACTTATTCTGTGTTTAGGGGTTTGGGGTAGATTTTAAGGATTTTGAATTTGAGGATTTGAGTTTGGATTTGTATTTTATATTTTTTCTGTGTTTGTAGGACTAAATGAAGTGTTATTTGGTTGATTTTTTGGCTTGATGTGGGTGAAAATGATAAAAATCGATGCATTTCCTCGTGATGAAGAAGACACTTGACGTGTCGAGTTTTGTCAGATGCTTCAATCGACACTCAACATCATCGTCGATGTTCACTTTATACTAGACATAATGTGTCGAGTCTTATCGGATGCACGGACTGACACTCGATATAACGTGTCGAATCTTGTCGGATGCACGGACTGACACTCGATATAACGTTATGTCGAGTGTCGGTCCGTGCATCCAATAAAACTCGACACGTTATATTTAGTGTCGAGTAAACACCGACGATGATGTCGAGTATCGGTTGAAACATCTCATATGACTCAACATGTCGACTGTCCTCTTTGTCACGACGAAATATGTCTTTTTTGTCATGAATATTATTTTGTCATGAATATTCTAATCCAGAATCTGAAATCCAAGTCTATAAACCAGAAAAAGAAATATCGAACACTCTATAAGCAAGATCTCTTGAACAAGACAAATATAAAGCTAAATCTCTTACTAGTGCAGAGGCTGACTGATTGACCAGCAAAATCGATGGAACTCCTCATATCTACAAGCAAAACAAGCCAAATAATCTAGATCTCCTACAATTTGCAATGTCCACAATCATATGCCATTTTAGGTCTATGTTAAAACCTAAATGCAATTCGATGAACTGGATGCAACTTGTCCCAAGCTCAACTAACATGTTAGTCAAAATGAAAGGGAAGACTTAGAACAAGACTACCTCATTCTTACAGCCATATAGCCAATAAAATAATAGTCAAAATGAAAAGTCAGATCTCTACTTCAAATTTCCAACGGATCTTCTTATCCCATTCAACTAGTTCTCATTGCACTCCATCCTACATTCTCTCCCCTATATTCTATTCCATCCTAAATTCAAACCATTAGCAGTTTGATCTCTGGTTAATTAGACTATTATAGCAGATTAATTCCCTAGGATAAAAACTCATGTCCACCAATTTCTAAACACCCATTTGGATGTTAGAAGAAAGTAAAAGAATTTCATGATGTTGTACCACAAAACTTGAATCCATGCTTAAAAGATGTCGAAAGCTAGAAGGCATCCAACCAACAGCCTTTAATGACGTCATCATTCAAAACAAATCAGATGGCGGCGGGATGTCATCAACGATGCACAAGAATAAACTAATAATAGAGACACATAGAATAATTAGACTTGGAGAGGTAGGCAATAGACCGATTTGTCTCTCTCCAATTAGACAGCAGATGCTCTATTTCCACATGAATCCTAAGCATTTGGATGAAACTTTAAGCAATAAGAAACTCCAAATCAGATACAACTTTCTTTCACTGGCATCTCTATTTTATGTAAAGCTTAAGTTGCTTGTCTTTTATGATCTTGCAAATAGAGAAAACTCCTATGATCAATCAATCATCATCCAAATCCTAAAGACAGGTATGAAAGACTTCTTCAAAATTTGCTTTAAAGGAAATAAAAAACAAACCTATCGAGCCCAAATAACAATAATAACAAAAGTTATTCATTTCTTTCAATCTAACAAAACAAACAACGACACCAATCAAGAATTCCAACAAAATCAAATCCAATCCACATATCGCATGAAACAATTTCACGTTATTCACATACTAATTAAATTCACTTTATTTGCATATTGCATCTCAAAGTCTTGTAACACAACAGCCACAGCTATATTCAATTTAATCAATTCATGTTAATTATATAAAAGCTTAATAAAATTGAAAAATTAATTTGAGCCTCATACTTACTCTTCTCTTCTAGAATATTTAGTCTACAAGATTTTTATGATGAGTATTTCATGTTGCAAGAGAAGCCAGATCACCTTGTTGCATTAATGAGGTTGGAAGCAAACTTGATGTGTTGGGTATAGAAATCAAATATTTTTTCATTTGAAAGTTTGGCAGGAATTCCCTTCCATCTCTGGACTTAAATCGCAAGTTGTGGCTGAATTTTTGACCATGTGATTGCTTATTTGACATTTTATTCCAAAAATTAGGTTGGACTTAGATGGAGACAAAGTATATACATTTATATATATATATATATATATATATATATATATATAACTAGCATGACATATATATCTATATATTAGGTATCTTTTAAATATATTTTAATTCAGCTCTTTTTACGTCTATATATTATTTGGATTGCAGTGTGTCGATTTCAAAAATTCAACATAAGTTAAGAATTAAATATTGAATTAGATGGTAAAAAGCAACAAAAGTTTGGCTGCTATCATGACCAATAGTGGATAAAGCTCTAGAAAGTTAATTAAACATCATGATTGATGAATTGTTTAGACTAAGCTATTACACAGATTAGACTCTTAAAAATGATTTAATTAATATTAACTTTTTGAGCTTTCAAATTACGTGGAGATCATTTTTTCTTGATATTTTTGGAATTATTCAATGCCATATCTTGCTTAATTTATGAGTAAGAATAAAAAAATTACCTATAGCGAACTTGATTAAATGTATTGAGTTCAATTTTGAAACATGTTAGATAATAGAATAAAAGATGGTTTTAAGCATTGAAGTACAAACCTGAAAGATGACAGAATTCCAATATTACAAATCCTGGAATAGATTGCAGATAAAGCCTTCTAAAGATATAACAGCTAGAAGACATTTGAAACTTTAATAAATCCTTCTTAACAGATTGCAGTACCTGATTCATCATTTTTAGTTAGAGATCCATGAACCAAATGAGAAATATAAAGCAGCCACAAATTTTTATGGAAATATATAATATAGATATATAAAAGCCTTGTATCTGCTCCTATTATGCAGGTCATGCTCTTATACACATAGCTTCCTGCGTATTTTGCATTCTTGGAGGTTGTCATGAACAATCATTTAGCTTCCATTTTGAATCAAATGAAAGCCATGTGAAATTATCAAACAAGATTGGAGTTAGATGATGCGGTCAAGACGACTTTCAAGTTTCAACGTCGAATAGTTTTTAGCTATTCATTAACAGCTGTAAGTACAGATGCTGCATCGATATAACATAGTCAATCTAATAAAGTAACAATTGGAAAATCATAATTACATTACTAGCAGCCTAATTTATTAATTTAAATAAATTTGGTTCTATTTGTATCATGTAAGGTAATGATAATATGGATTACTTTTAATTACATGGTATTTCTATTAACCAGAGAAATATTAGAGAAAGCTCACAAGTCTTTGGAAGGCAGGGCAACAGTTTGTCGTACTAAGAAGCAAAGGAAATAGATCTCATGTTTCAAGTCCACGGAATCCATAATTATACATAAAAAAAGACTAACTAAACTTTATTCTATATGTAACAAAACAATTCTATTTGGTATTCTTGTTGAAATGTTAATTGTCCAAACTGTAGATAACATCAATAAATTCGAGATCAATCTAAATGAAATTCTAACATATTTGCTACTAAGTTGTTTACAAGTACCTCAGTGGGACAAGTAGCTTAATAAGATTTAGTAGTGATGATATGTGAAGAGAGATGAAAACCTTTAAAATGTAGACTGATGAACCTCTATGCAGCTCAAGGTCTTTGAAGAGTAGCACCACGATTGATTGGTGTACTAAGAAACAAAGGAAAAAGTTAAATAGAGTAGGGCAACACTTGTCAACACAAGTTGTTTCTAGGGGAATCCTTTACACCCAGATAAATTTCCAAATGTTTGCAGCACCAACCTGTGTGTCCTCTTCAATCTCACATTTAAGAGCTATTCACAAAGCCACATTTTGCAACATGCATTTTTTTCAAACACATGACTATATGCTCAAAAGGTACTCATCATTATTGTCTAGAATTCACAATGCATGCATATCATTTATTATGCCTTTCCAGACCAGATCAAGTTTCAAATTGTTATGCATTAAGAAAAGATTTAGAAAATATGAAATGAAATGTTGTGACATGCCAATAGATCCATTTAGCTATGACAAAAATATGGAAGAGAAGCATTTCCCAAGGTGACAAGAAAAGTAAATATTGCTTTAGACAGTTGTGCAGGGAAAAAAAAAGGTTAAAGGATTAATCTCATGGATCTGAAACCGCGTTTGAACAAAGTAAGATTATAGTCGCTAGGTAGTGACTGTACTAATCACAAAATAGATAAAACAATTATCATAGATATAGACACAGTAGTAGCATCACTAAGTGAAGATTAGAAATGGTGCTTCAATGCAAGTAAAGGCAAAATTAGTATTCAAACAGAGAAATCAAATACATTAGGGTTGTTCATTTATGTAATTTCCTGAGAACAATTTTCTCTTTTTTGAATTTAGAAAACATGAAAAATGAATTAAGCAACCATTTTGAAATACACATAATTTTGAAAATACATAACCCCATTTTCAAGTTTTAAGAAAGGAAAGACAAAAAACAGGGAAAACATAATTACATTAGTTTTTCCATTTTCACCATTCATATCTCAGAATCAAAAAGTGTTTTCAAGTTGTTAATTATGTATTAAAACATACTTTTTTCATTGGGGTTGTCACTGCTCGCCAACTCTCAAATTGTTCCATGGATTCTTTTGATTAAAAGTATTGTTTGGATAGCACCTTTAATTATAAGTGTTTTCTTTTGATTTTAATTTGGTTCTCTACCAAAGAAAAAATACTTTCAAAATCCAAACCACAGACAACCTTAATTGGCAGAAACTAATCCACATGACAACAAATCTACATAGCCTTATAAAACTTAAACGAATCCAAGAAAAAATTAGTTCTGCATAACTCCACTCATTGTATACATCCCTAATTTTCTAATTGTTTGACCCCACATGTACTTTTCACGTGGCTTTAATGATTGTAAAATCAGTCCTATTTTATATATAGCACATGATGAGATACCAAAGGCCTCAATAAAACAAAAATTTCACAATTTATTCTGCACACAAAGCCTACTAGTTTAATCCACAAATCAATATAATCCTTCTTAAACACTTCATCAATCAATCAATTAACATCACAGTATTTCTCAAAAGTCTTAATAGATATTGATTTATCTTATTCTGTGGCTGTGCATGATGAAGAATATGAGGCTCCAGTGAAATGACAAGCAACCGATAAAATTGAGTATATTAAAGAGTGGAAATAAACAATTAAACAAAGAAGAAAATCGAATGATATTAGAATTACCTCAGAAAAATCGACAAAAAATGAAGTAAGAAACTCTAGATCGACAAATCAAACCACTGGATTGACGTAACTTTGGGCACAGACATATCAGATAGTTGGTTAGAAACTTCAATAGCTCCACGAACAGGATCAGATAGGAAATTACTTATGAAGGGATCGATGATTGACGTGCCCCTGTGTAGCACCTCCGGTGGTGTTGAATGGATCGACGATTGTCGTGCTCTTTGCTAAAAAGTTTCAATTAGTGAAACCCTAATCTAGGAAACCATGAAAGAGAAGAAAATGCAATTTAGATGGAAATGGAGGAAATGGAAGAGAAGCAATTGAGTTGGAAATGGAAACCTTAATCAAGATTAGAAGAAACATGGTTGAGATGGAAATGGAGGAAGCGGGAGAGGAGGAAACCAATTAATCTGCGAAATTGATTTTTACAATTGCTGCCTTATTTGGGCTAATATCTCATCTGCGTCAGGGCAATTGCTGCCTTATTTTGGGTACAAGTGTCGTCTCATTTACGGCCATTCTTAATGCCGCCGCAAATAGGCAACGTACATGAGACTATTTTTTGTAGTGTCTTATGGCAATTTTTTTCATTAAAAAAAAAAAGTAGCCAAGTATTTTATTCTTCGAAGTTAGTGTACATAATTTCCCCATTTTGTCATAACAAAGACTTAGAATTAACATGAACCTTGAAATTGTACATATTAATACTTTTACAGCATTTTTAGTTTTTTTAATAGTTACAAACCCATCTTCATCTTCTACTCGAGTTTTTTCTATATGATTTAGTATTATTTGTTGATTATTAAATCTTATACAATTGTTACACTAATATTTCAATGATTCTATAAAACCTACAACTAATAACTTAGCAACCTCATGATCACTTGTTTTATAAGCTTTATAAGCAGTAAATGTCATTCCCATTTCTTGTAAGGTATTAATTATTTTATATTCTGATTTATCATCTATATTTCATTCATAAATTGAATCACTTGCATATCTATTTGAAATAAATTGTTTTCTTTCTTCATATAATATATTTGTTGGAGTAGGTCTTGGATAATATGTTCTTCTAAGGGGCTTGTTTCCGTTTTTCTTTTCTAGTTATTTTATTAATTTCATTAATATCTTCAGATGTTGTAATAGATTGAGTATCACTTTGTTGATTTTGATCTATAATATTAATATTATTGGAAAAACTTGGTAATATTCTAAGTTTTTTATTAATCTGATCAATTAAGTCTATTTTAGGAAGTTTTATTGGGGTATTTTGTTGAACCGATTTAAATAGTGGTGACTAATCCATCAACTTATCCAGAACAAATTAATCAATTATCATTTTCTTATTACAAAAAATATGCTGATGTTCCAGACCGACCTTTTATCCAACAGATCAGTTTTCATATAGATTTTTAAATTTCCTGGATTTTATCCTGGTTTTATACTATTGAGTCCTATTATTCAAATTGTTATTTATCATTAGTCATAGAATTTAGGATCAAATGGTGGGATAAGTATGATATTTCAAGATGCTCAGTCCAAAATAATCAACAATGGCTTAAGACCGGTAAAAAGTTTATTCAATCTTAGTCCAAGCCCAAGAAGAAATCAATCAAGCCCAATACTCCATTAAAAATAAAAGTCCAAGCTCATGATAAGTCAACATCTTCAAAAAGTTTCAAAAAGAAGAAGTCAAAAAGTGAACAGCTCAAGCAATTAATGGCACTAATTCAACAGATTTCGGACAGCTCACTTGACAGTACTCTAAAAAATCCAAATGACGATCTATTTGGTGGACCATTTTTCCAAGATCCTTATGATCTGTACACAATAAAGTTAAGCATATTCAACTCATATCCAACTCACTCCCTAAAAAGGTGGTGGAAAAGTAAAGCAAGCATATCTCATGCCAAAAGAAGACAAGTAGAAGTGTCCACGTTTCGTTGATGTATATTCAATATTTTCAAAAACAGTAAAAGATGTGTATAATTGAGTCAATTCATCAAAACTTGTAATCAATGTGTCTCTTTAATTGAGACAATAATGCTACATATATAATCAAGTTGTATAACCTAATTCATATAACATGATATGGTATAAATTCACTAGATGAGTGGTCTCATTATATTTATTAAAAATTAGTAAATTTATTTTTTATTTTTACCCATCCAATGAATTTGTGTCATATCAGATTGTATAAATTAGGTTGTATAAGTTGTCTGTATATCTAGTATTACTCTATCCAAATATAATATGACTTTCTCATTTAATCATGAGTAATATCCAAATTCATATCATTTCTTTGTTATTAGACTATTTTATTATCGATATGAAAAAAAAAACTTTTGACATTGCCATAAAAAACCCCGTTTATTGAACAGTCAAGATCAGAATTCGATTATTTGAATCCTCGTTGCCCTCAAATTTGAGCACCATTTTCGGTGGCTTAATCCAGATGCGGACCAGACCTTAAATTGAGGGTTCATGGTATCTAGCCTGATCATAAAGTGTTAGCCCTAAGGCTACATGATAATTTTGATGATAACAATACACATTGATTCATAAGGTGTTACTAATATGTTTATTTATGTGCAAGAATAAGATTTAATGAAATAATTGTAAAATCAAGAAAAGGCTTATTAAAATGAAGTGTTGAAGCTAAGGAGAAGACTACATGTTAAAGGCACCAAAGTTTAAGAACAAGGTTTGATTTAAGGAATGTGACACATGAGCAATGTTCAATCAATTGGTCATATATTTCTCTACAGATGTCCAAATGACATGATTCTTGAGCCTTTTGAAAGCTTACTCAATTTATAACATTTTATATGTTTTAAAGAAATTCAAATTTCAAGTGTAAGGTCGTCCAAATCATCATGCAAGTTGAAAGACAAATAGAAGCAACTGACATGAGCACCGAATACTCTTTTGGACATATCTTGAGCTAGAAAAATCAAAATGACTTGATTCTTATGGCATTGGAAAGAGGACATAATGAGGCACATTTCATATGTTTTGAAGAAATTCAAATTTCAAATGGAAGGCCGACATAATTGACATGCAATTCGGTGGACTGACACAGAGAAGAAAAATCAACTCACATGAGCACCGAATGGTTTTTTGGCCATATCTTAAGATAGAGATATCAAAATTCTTTGAATCTTAATGTTTTGGAAGCTTATTCAAATATGAAGATCTTTTATGTTTTGAAGAAATTCAAATTTCAAACGGAAGGCTGACAGAATTATCATTCAATTTGGTGGACTAACACAAGAAAGAAAAATCAAGTCACATGAGCACCGAATGGTGTTTTGGCCATACCTTGAGCTACAGATATCCAAATGACTTGATTCTTGATGCGTTGGAAAGCTTATTCAAATGTCCAAATATTTTATGTTTTTCAGATTTTTCAATATTTCAAACGAAACATTTGACAAAATGGTAGAGCAAATTACGGTTTTTATGGTGGGCTATAAAATTGAGATGGTGTCTTCACTTGATTAGTTCATCCTATTTGCCTATAAAAGGAGCCCTTCTTCCATGCATTCGCAAGAGCAAGAGAAGCATTTTATCAAGCAAAAAAACAAAGATATATCAAGTCTGAGAAGTTTTTATATTCTTTATCTACTCTTTGAAGAGAGTTGTACTTTTATTGTAAAAATTTACTTTGTTCTTGTTTGGGATGAGAGTGAGATCTTCTGTAAAGGATAAAGTTTATCCTTGAGAGAACTCGTTCCTATGGTGAGGTTATTCATCAAGAAGAACTCTTGGTGTGGCGTTATCAAGAGTTGAAGAATGTTACCTTGGTGAGGTTGTTCATCAAGAAGAACTCTTGGTGTGGTGTTACCACTGTCTCTTATACACATCTAGATGTGTATAAGAGACAGGTGTGGTGTTATCAAGAGTTGAAAGAAAAAGTCTTGGTGAGTTGTTCATCAAGCAAGTTGTAAAGATTTCTACAACTTAGTGGAAAGCTTAGCTCGTGGAGCTAGGAGCCCGTGACGTAGGCAAGGTTTGCCGAACCACGTAAATTGAGTTTGCACTCTCTCTATCCCTTTCCTCTTTACATTTACTTGCACTTGTGATTGTTCATCATCATTATTCTTTTGATTGCATCTTTGATAAATTCTAATTTCATCTTCTTCACCTTTATTTTCAAAGAAAGAGTGAACTAATTTTGATCTTTCAAGAAAAAGTTTTCTAAATCCGTTTTGATAAATAAAATCCCAATTCACCCCCCCCCTCTTGGGTTGCCATACCTGGGCCAACACGTGGTATGAGAGCAAGGTTGCTCATTTTTTTACTAAATCTTAACCGATTTGAGCTAATGAAAACTTTTAATTCCCAACTTCCATATGTTAAGGGACTCTCTATTTCTATAACCTTCATTTTTTTCATTAGGGAAGTGATTACTCTTATTAGAAAACTAGACTGAGTATTTTCTTGAAATCTTTTGTGTTATTATGATTGTGGTCTATTGTTTTGGAGGACCTTTCATTCCTACCAAAATTGAAAATGGGGAATGCATGCTTACGAACCTAAGCGTTAGTGAAGATGATTTAAAAAGAAATTGAGTTTGAATGCTAAAGCTATAAATATGTTATATTGTGCTATAGATAGAAATGTGTTTAATAGAATATCTACTTATTCTAGGACATAAGAAATACGATACACATTTGAAGTAACTCATGATGGAACTAGTCAAGTTAAAGAATCTAAAATTAGTATGCTAGTCATAGTTATAGCTTTTTAAGATGAAACCGGACGAATCAATTTCTGAGATGTTTATTAGATTTTCAAATATTGTTAATGGTTTGAAATCTCTTGGTAAATCTTATTCTAGTGTGAAAATGGTTAGAAAGATTCTTAGGTGTCTACCAAAATATTGGGAGCCAAAGGTGAGGCAATTCAATAAGTGAGGGACCTCATGAAACTACCATTAGAAGAACCTATGCGTTCTCTCATGATCCATGAAATCACCCTGAAGGAGAACGAAGAAGATTTCAAGAAAAAGAAAAATATCACTTTTTCCAAATCTTCAACAAAAGAAGATGATGAGTCAACGATTTACGGAGATGAGAATGATCTTGTATTCATCACAAGAAAGCTAAAAAGGATGATTAGAAGAAACCAAGGATTCAAGAAGAATTCTAGAATGGAGTACAAAGTGCAAAGCTCAAAGCAAGATAAGAAAAATGATCAAGTCATTTGCTATGAGTGCAAGAAACCGGGACATGTAAAGATGGATTGTCCTTACTTCAAGAGTCGAAACAAGAAATCCAAAGCAATGAAAGCCACAAATTGGGATGATAGTGAAGCTAGCTCCACCGAAGAAGAAGATTGCGAAGTGGCAAACATGTACTTTATGGCTTTAAGTGAAGATAAGGTAAGTATTCGAAACTATGATCCTAAACTTTCATATGATGAATTACTTGAAACATTCCAAAATTTACATGTGCAAGTTGATAAGCAAAATTCAAAAATCAATGCTTTCAAAAAGAAGTCAAAAATCATGTTATCTCAATTAGAAGAGTTGGTGGAAATAAATGAAGTTTTAGAAAATGAAAATGAAATTTTAAAGCAAAAGATTTTGAAAGTTTGGAAAATCAAATACATTTATTAAAAACTGAAAATGAGATTTTAAAACAAAAGGATTTTGATAAATTAGAGAAAGAAAATGTTATTTTGAAAAAGGAAAATAATGACTTAATAAATATTGTTGATAGTTTTACAAAAAGCACAAAAAATTTGAATTCTATGTTACAAAACCAAAGGTGTGTTTTTGATAAAAGAGGTTTAGGATATAAAACTCATAAAAATCAAAAGTATTTTAAAAATTATTTTGCCCATGCATCTTCTAGGAATAATCCTAATCATTCATGTACTTATTGTGGAAGAAAAGGAAGTGCATTCTTGCTATATTAAGAGAAATCCTAATTTGAAACAAATATGGGTTCTAAAAAGTACCAAAACTAACCCCCAAGGACCCAAGAACTTTTGGGTACCAAAAAGTTACTCCTTGAATGTTGATTGTAGTGACAAAGGAGTGGCAAACACAAGTGGTACTTAGATAGTGGATGCTCAAGGCATATGACCGGAGATGCCTCCAAATTTTCAAGATTAATCATGAAGAAAGGAGGATATGTTGACGCTTGCGTCGATAGATGCCAAAGGGGGGGAGGGTAAGCATATACATGGTGATATTGTTAACCCTTCTTCACCTATTATTAAAGATGTTTTGCTTGTTCATGGTTTGAAACATGATTTGATTAGCATTAATCAATTGTGTGATAAAGGGTATTTTGTTGCTTTTGAGCCTAATAGATGTGTTATTAAGGATGTTAGTAACAATAAGACATTATTTGTTGGTAATAGATGTGGTAATATTTATACAATTGATATTGATGTTAATGATCATGTAGAAATTGTTTCATTGTTAATCATGATGCTTGGTTATGGCATAGAAAGGTGTAGTGTCTTGCTAAGCATGAACAGAAATTTCAGAAATTTTCTACATAATGGATTTAGTTGTGATGTGTCTATCCAAAATAAAAATTTGTGTGAAAAGGTATATAGATTTTGTGGATGCTTGTCTCAATGTTTTGGAAATAAGCAATGAGAACTTCTTTTAAACAAAAGAAATTTATTTCAACAAATAAACCTCTACAATTACTTTATTTGGATTATTTGGACCATCAAGAACTCAAAGCCTTGGTGGAAAGTATTATGTTTTTGTTATTGTGGATGATTATTCAAGATTCACTTGGATGTTATTCTTGAAAACTAAAAATGAGGCCACATAAGCTTTTTCAAAATTTGCAAAAAGAGTCCAAAATAAAAAAGGGTATTCTATTGTGTCCATTAGGAGTGATCATGGTGGTGAAGTAGACAATGTTGCATTTTGAAAATCTTTGTGATGAAAATGGTTTTGAACATAATTTTTCCTCACCTAGAACTCCACAACAAAATGGTGTTGTTGAGAGGAAAAATAGGACTATCCAAGAAATGGCTAGTACCATGTTACTTGAAAATAATTTGCCAAAATATTTTTGGGCCGAAGCCGTTAATACCGCATGCTTTATAATCAATAGAGTCCATATTAGAGCTTTAATAAAGAAAACTCCTTATGAACTTTGGAAAGGAAGAAACCCAACATTGGATTTTTTAAAGTTTTTGGATGTAAATGTTTTATTTTAAACACCAAGGATAACCTTGGAAAATTTGATGCAAAAGCCGATGTTGGAATTTTTGTTGGCTACTCCAACCATAGTAAAGCATATAGAGTTTTTAGCAAAAAGACTCTTACTATCGAAGAATCTATGCATGTTGAATTTGATGAAACTAATGTTATTTCTTCAAAGAATTTAGATGATGATATTGTTGAGGTAGAAGGGCAAATCAAGGAATCAAGGCTTGATGAAAAGAGCCAAGATGAATTACAACTTCAACAAGAAAAGCTTGAGGAAGTAAATGATTCTTTCCAAGAATTACCAAAGGAATGGAGGTATGCAAAAACTCACCCTAAAGATCTCATTATTGGTGAACCATCACAAGGTATGAAAACTAGATCTTCTTTTAAGAACTTTTGTAATCATTTTGCTTTTGTCTCTCAATTTAAACCAAAATCTTTTAAAGAAGTCGAAAATGACGAAAGTTGGATTTTGGCTATGCAAGAAGAATTGAATCAATTTGAGAGAAATCAAGTTTGGGAATTAGTCCCTAGACCTAAAAATCATTCTATTATAGGCACTAAATGGATTTTTAGAAATAAAGTAGATAAAAATGGCACCATTATTAGAAACAAAGCTAGACTTGTTGCTCAAGGATACAATCAAGAAGAAGGTATTGATTATGAGGAAACCTTTGCATCGGTTACTAGATTAGAATCCATTAGAATGTTGTGTGCATTAGCATGTTAAAAAAATTTTACATTATATCAAATGGATGTCACAAGTGCATTTTTAAACGGTTACATTATGGAGGAAGTATATGTCGAGCAACCTCTTGGTTTTCAAAATCATGATTTTCCAAACCATGTTTTCAAACTCAAAAAGGTACTTTATGGCTTGAAACAAGCACCAAGAGCATGGTATGATAGATTGAGCAAATTTCTCATTGATAATGGTTTCGAAATGAAAAAAGTTGATACTACTCTTTTTGTTAAAACAAAAAAATGATGATTTATTAATTGTTCAAATCTATGTTGATGATATTATATTTGGTGCTACTAATGTCTCTATGTGTGAGGAATTTTTTAAGTGCATGCAACAAGAATTTGAAATGAGCTTAATGGGAGAATTAAATTTCTTCCTTGGACTTCAAATCAAGCAATCAATAGATGGGATATTCATTAATCAAGCTAAATACACAAGAGATCTTCTCAAGAAGTTTGGCATGGATAATTCAAGGACATATAACACACCTATGGTACATTAACCAAGCTTGACAAAGATGAGAAAGGAAAAGATGTTGAGGTAACAAAATATCGAGGTATGATTGGCTCTCTTTTGTATTTAACTTCTAGTATACCTGATATTATGTTTAGTGTGTGTATGTGTGCTAGATTTCAATCTTGTCCAAAGTAATCTCACCTTAAGGCTGTAAAGAGGATATTTAGATATCTTCTTGGTACCATAAATCTAGGTCTTTGGTATCCTAAGTGTGATAATTGTGATCTAATTAGTTATTCCGATGCGGACTTTGCTGGAAGTCTTCTTGATAGAAAGAGCACTAGTGGCTCTGGCCATTTTCTAGGACATGCATTAGTCTCATGGTTTAGTAGAAAACAAAATTCTGTTGCCTTATCAACCGCGGAAGCCGAGTATATTGCAGTAGGAAGTTGTTGTGCACAATCTCTTTGGATGAAACAAATTTTAAAAGATTATGGTGGGGTATTTGATCATATTCCCATCAAATGTGACAATACAAGTGCCATCAACATTTCAAAAAATCCCATGCAACACTCTAGGACTAAGCATATAGAGATTAGACATCATTTTATTAGAGATCATGTGCAAAAAGAAAATATTTCGTTAGAATTTATTCCCACCGATAAACAATTAGCTGATATATTTACTAAACCCCTTAGTCAAGATAGATTTAGCATAATTAGAAGAGAATTAGGCATGTTGGATATGTCTTAATTTTGCTTTAATATAATAATCTTTAAATGGTAGCATATGTTAAGGGGGAGAATATATTTAGGGGGAGTAGTTAATTTGATTATATTTTTTGATGATAACAAAAGGGGGAGAAATAGTTGGATTGCTTATATTCATAACAAGTGTCATTCTCTTTATTTATTCTTGATTTTATTTTCATTCTTTATTTTAGATATTATTTGAAAGCAATCAATGGTTTGTCATCATCAAAAAGGGGGAGATTGTTAGCCCTAAGGCTACATGATAATTTTGATGATAACAATACACATTGATTCCATGTGATTTACTAACATGTTTATTTATGTGCAAGAGAGAGTTATATCATTGAAAAAGTAATGGTAAAACTCAAAGAAGAGGCTTTTATTAGAAATGAAGAGTGTTTTTGAGAAGCAAGAAGGAGAAGACTACATGTTAAAGGCACCAAAGTTTAAGAACAAGGATTGACTCAAGGAATGTGACACATGAGCAATGTTCAATCAATTGGTCATATATATCTCTACAGATGTCCAAATGATGTGATTCTTAATCCTTTGGAAAGCTTACTCAATTTATAACATTTCATATGTTTTAAAGAAATTCAAATTCAAGTGTAAGGTTGTCCAAATCATCATGCAAGTTGAAAGACAAATGGAAGCAGCTGACATGAGCACCGAATACTCTTTTGGACATATCTTGAGTTAGAAAAATCAAAATGACTTGATTCTTACAGCATTAGAAATAGGACATAATGAGACACATTTCATATGTTTTGAAGTAATTCAAATTTCAAATGGAAGGCTGACATAATTGACATGCAATTCGGTAGACTGACACAGAGAAGAAAAATCAACTCATATGAGTACCGAATGATGTTTTGTCCATATCTTGAGATAGAGATATCCAAATGCTTTGATTATTAATGTTTTGGAAATATTATTCAAATATTCAGATCTTTTATTTTTTGAAGAAATTGAAATTTCAAACGGAAGGCTGACAGAATTATCACTCAATTCGGTAGACTGACACAAGGAAGAAAAATCAAGTCACATGAGCACCGAATGGTGTTTTAGCCATATCTTGAGCTACAGATATCCAAATGACTTGGTTCTTGATGCGTTGGAAAGATTACTCAATTGTACAGATCTTTTATGTTTTGCATATTTTCAAATTTCAAACGGAACATTGACAAAAATCTCAGACAAGATCACGGTTTTTATGGAGGGCAAAAAATTTGGAGTTGGTGTCTTCACTTGTTCAAGTTCATCTCATTTGCCTATAAAAGGAGCCCTTCTCCCATGCATTCAAGATAAGTGAAGAGAAGAATCTATCAAGCCATAAATAAGAGAAATATCAAGTTTAGAAAGCTTTAATATTCTTTATCTACTCTTTGAAGAGAGTTGTACTTTTGTTGTAAAAATTAACCTTGTTCTTGTATTGTGGTGAGAGTGAGATATTCTTGTAAAGGATAATAGTTATCCTTGAGAGAACTCTTGTTGTGTGTTATCAAGAGTTGAAGGAAGTTGCCTTGGTGAGGTTGTTCATCAAGAAGAACTCTTGGTGTGGTGTTATCAAGAGTTGAAGGAAGTTGCCTTGGTGAGGTTGTTCATCAAGAAGAACTCTTGGTGTGGTGTTATCAAGGGTTGAAGGAAGTTGCCTTGGTGAGGTTGTTCATCAAGAAGAACTCTTGGTGTGGTGTTATCAAGAGTTGGAAGAAAAAGTCTTGGTGAGGTTGTTCATCAAGCAAGTTGTAAAGATTTCTACAACTTAGTGGAAAGCTTAGCTCGTGGAGCTAGGAGCCCGTGGACGTAGGCAAGGTTTGCCGAACCACGTAAATTGAGTTTGCACTCTCTCTATCCCTTTCCTCTTTACATTTACTTGCTCTTGTGATTGTTCTTTATTGCCATTCTCTTGATTGCATTCTATTTTCATCTTCTTCACCTTCATTCTTAAAGAAAGATTTAAATAATTTTGATCTTTCAAGAAAAGTTTTCTAAATTCGTTTTTATAAATAAAAACCCAATTCACCCCCCCTCTTGGGTTGTCATACCTGGGTCAACAGATAATTAGTTTCAAACCTCCTAACACTTCTATTTCATCGATACCCATCGCAATCACGATTTTTAACCCAAAGTCACAGGCTTTATACTCAACCATGTTATTGGTGACTCTAAACTCTAGCTTCTTAGCAAAAGGAATGACTTCTTCAGTCAGTGAGACTAGGATAACTCCTATTCCGGCATCGTTTCTAATGATAACTTCGTTAAAGATCATTCTCATGCCAAGATCGAGATTACCCCTATATGTTCATCTGAGAAATCTAACTCCCATGGTTCATCATCGTCGATCAAATTCATGGCCAGAAATTCTATAACTACTCTTCCTTTCACCACCTTTTTGATGTCATATTTAATGTCAAATTCGAACAACTAAACCAACCATCTTGCTAGCTTCGCCACCAAAGATAGTGCTTAATAGAGATATTTTATCAGATCCTCCTTCGAGATAGCCTTAATCTTATAAGATTGAAAATAGTGCCTCAACTTATTCAAGAGACATACCATGGCTAAACACGTGTTCTCTATGTAATTGTACTTCATCTTGTACAGTAACAACTTCTTGTTGAGAAAATAAATGGTGTGTTCCACATCGTTCTCATCTTCTTGTGCTAACATAGCACTAATGGCCTCGTCCTTAAGAGCCAAATAAAGAATTAAATTCTTGTTAGGCTTTGGCGGTCTTAAAACTAGATGATTTTGCAAATACTTCTTGATCTTCTTAAATGCTTCTTGGCACTGATCATTCCACACCACCGGCTGATCCTTCTTTAGGAGCTTGAAGATCAGTGCATAAACTGTCATCAATTTGGTGATAAATCAACTGATACATTGGATCTTCCCAAGAAACCCCTGAACTTTTTTCTTAGTCTTGGGTGATGGAATTTTTGTAATCGCCTTGACTTTGTTGGGATTTGCCTCTATCCCTTTCTTGCCAATCATGAATCCTAATAGATTCCCTGAGGTGACTCCAAAAATACATTTCTTTGGATTAATCTGCAACTTATACTTGTTCACCTTTCTAGGAACCTGTCTAATGCTTCAAAATGCCCATCTTCAGTCTCAGATTTCACCATCATGTCATCTACATAAACTTCTATCTTCTTGTGTATCATATCATAAATTAACGTTATTGCCATTCATTGGTAGGTTGTCCCTACATTTTTCAACCCAAAGGGCATCACCTTGTAATAAGAGGTTTCCTACTCCATGATAAAGACCATTTTTATTTTGTCTTTGGCCATCGTTATCTGGTTGTATCCAGAAAACCCATTTACAAAGCAAAACATAACGCTAGCTGTAGCACTGTCTACCAACACATCTATGTGAGGCAAAGGAAAATTGTCTTTTGATAAGGCTTTGTTTAAGTCTCGATAATCAACACACATTCAGACATTTCCATCCTTCTTTGGCACAAACAAGATGTTGGCTAACCATTTTAAGTAGTTCACCATATATAGGAACTTGGAATTAATCTGGTTGGATACTTCCTCCTTAAAATTTTAAGCCTATTCTGGCCTCAACCTCCTTAACTTTTACTTGATCGAATTCATGTGCAGAAACATCGAAATTGTATGCTCGATGATACCTCTATCGATTCCAGTTATGTCATCATAGGACCCAGCGAAGACTTCTTTTCAAATCTCTATCTCTCTCTCTCTCTTTAGGAGTTGTATCAAATGCAATGCATATGTTGTTGAGTTTTTCAATTGTATCAAGATTAATGTCATGGTTTGAATGGCATGGATGCCAAATATGCTAGTGAATACAAATTATTATGCATAGTTCCATCAGGAAGAACATCACACAAGTAAGCAAATTGATTATTCATTACATTAAACTTGGAAACATATACAATGTCTTCCTCATCAGGCATAAATACATCCTTATAGCAAATGTCTTTGATCCCTTCTTCAACAAAGGCAGCAAGGTTGATAAGCAACTCCATTTATGCTGCTTGATCTTGAAACTTCTCTTCCTTGGGCTTCTATTTTATAGTCATCTTTCTAGTAGACCCCTTTTGTTGATCAAGCTTAGACTTTTCTTTTCTTTAGGCTTTCTTAACCTTGCTCAGTTATTTATTTTCTTCAAAAGAGTTCACTCTTTGGTCAAGCCTGTCCCAATCATGTTGGTTGTTGGATAAGATGCCTGGTTGCAGTTGGATAATGGGTTACTTCTTTTATTAGGCTTTTCTAGCTCTAGATTAGGAATTTGACCCTTGTTGATCAAGTCTTGGATCTTATGGAGGAGACGAGTGCAATTGTCGGTCTTATGGCTGGACACTTGATGAAACTCACACTTCTTGTGATGTCTCTAATTCCTTGACAACGGATTTGGAAGCTCTCTTGATGGCAATGGTTATAAACCTTTTTAGCTTTCAACCTAGTAAAGATCTTCGACAATGGCCTTCCCAAGTAACTAAACTTCTTTTGTTGAGTGATTAACTTTACCTCAACATTCTTTGTGCTAGACCCACTAGTATGATGATACTACGCTTGGCTTCTTCTAGGATAACTGTTATTGCTCGTCTTCTGCCTGGCTTCCAAATATTCTATTTAGATGTCAGAATCATATAAATCTTTAAATGTTTTGATTAGGAGGCCTGCAAGCCTATCTCCAATAAAAGCATAGTTCCCATTGATCATCATACGAACTTGGTCCTTTTTCCCAGGCCTTGGGGTCATCTTGGCAGCTTTGGCCCTCCTACGGAGCAAGTACTTCGAAAAAGTCTCATTGGACGTTTGGTGCATTGTCTCCAAATCTCTCAAGGTTACCCCCAGTTAGCTATTGTGATGATATTGTTCCACGAATAGCTTGGATAACTCCTTATAATCTTCTCAAACTCTTTTGGCAAGGTCATGATACCATACTATTATATCATCTTCGAAGGATAGCATGAAGTACTTCAAATTATACTCTTTTGTCAAAGGAATAGTGTCCATGATAGCAGTATACTGTCTCAAGTGAGTCTTTGGATTGCCCTTTCCATTGAACTCGGGCAAATCTGGTATGCGAAACTTTGGTAGTGAGTCGTTATCTCTAACTAGTAGAATGTCGTCTAGGTCTTCGACCCTTTTTAGCCCTTTCTTCGTCAAGACTAGACCTTCTCCTTATCCTTAGGTAAATTGCTTGACTGATTCGGGCTCATCGTGGATGGCTGGGCTTTTCCCCCTATCTCTGCCTTAGCTAGTCTTACCCAAATCACCACCATTACCTTCGGGCGGTAGTTGGTTTGTGTGGTTATACCCATTTTGCAGGGCTTTTATGAGTTGGGTCAGCTATTGTTGGATTATGGTGATGTCAGCCTATATTTGAGTCATCTTAGCATTGTTGTTTGGTGCAGTTATTTCAACAATTGGTTCACTAGTCTCAAGTCTTGTCAAACGACTACGTCATCTAATCTAAGCTATGTTGGCTGCAAAACAAAGGTGTTAATGCCATGCATACATGCATGTATATATGATATTATGCATGCTCATACAAGAGCATAGATAGACTTTCAGCCTTCCAACCTTATTCCTCCTACACACGTGAGGTCAAGTCTTTTTCTTGGGATTTTGGCTTCATTCCTAGGTCATCATCATGGGATGCGGGAATTCGAGATTCTTTCTTGTAATTCTTTCATTCAATATGATGTTTGATTCGTCATGATTATCATAACATAGCTTTAACTGTCATGATGACCTTAACTCATGGCCTGCCCTAATTTTGTTCTTATGGGTGATTTGGCATATGGCATTTGTTCATAGCTTAATGAGATTTGAGTCAATATTATTCTAATCACGTGGAATTTACATCCATGGATATGTATTTCAAATCATATTGAAATTTCTAGATTCATCTATATGGACTTGAGTCTCAAAGGTTCATTGGTTTGGGCTCTCTTCAACGAGAGATGCCTCATTGGGCAGGTCTCATTTTATATCAAGTTAATGGTATATGCTCAAAGGTGGTAACGCCAACATGAGTCATCTAAAGGTTGAATAGAGGCAAAGACTTCTCATGCCAATGCCACACGACTAGTTTAGGTAGTTCGCGCTCATTATGTGCAATGGGTAGTGATACAAGGACTCAAAATAACAAAGTAAGCTATTAGAATTTGGTATCCCAATCATAATCAACTTCTCATATCTCCAGTGGGGTCAACACTGTGAACAGGGCTTTCATCCTGCTAGAGTATTTGTGGCCACGACATTGTGTTAAAGCATTTTTTGATACTTAAAGGAACACAGATAAGCCATGAGCATATCTATAGAATAGAGTCGCCACCCAATTTTCTATTAAAAAAATGGATGACAACAATCTAATCCCTCGCTTCGGGACCTAAACTAGCCTCATCCTTTTAGAGATGGGTGGTAAGTTAGGTACGAGTCTTTGGTCGGCTTAGATGTAAATTTGGCTACCACTAGGAAATACCAAATAAAAATTGCTTATATTATCATATAGTCTATGTAAATTGTTTATTTTATGCATATATTTTCAATTTTATCTCCTTTAAGCATGTAAGATGATTTCAATCAAAGCAGTTGTATATTCATACAAAGAAAGAGGGAGGAGAATTGAATTATATTCATTTTCAAACATTAGGGATAAAGGAGAGGATTACATTGCTCTTCAACAAATAAAGTAAATTATACTTTTATAACAGTTCAAAAAATCAGTTCATTCATAACATATTCATGTAATTCAAATATCAAATATAAACAATCAATGTCGAGACTTGATAAATAGTGAATTCCTCACCACCATATGTGTATCTATTCAATGCTTATCAAGCCTCTAGATGCATATTCATACATACATTCAATTATTCTAAGTAATGGTCCCTTGCCATCAATGTAAGTCTACCATCACTTCATGGCATCATATAATAATTCAATCATATTTCAAAACATGGTAATTATTCAAAACAAATAAAATAAAATCATATATAAAGTCATAAACTAAAATCGTGGCATTTCTACCTAATTTGATAATTCTATAATTTGATAATTCTATCATGGTAATTCTACCTATTTATTGCTATTTGAGCATAATCAAAGCAATTGTAATAAATCATGCCATTTTTTAGCCTAACTTAAGCAATCCAAGCAAATCATGACAATTTTTGCCTATTCTATGCTATTTCCTAGCATACATCAAAGCAATTGTAAATATTCCTAGGTGCAGGCATGATTCTAATATTGTTTGATTACATGGGTTACGACCTTCAAGCTATAATTATTGCAACAGAAGCCTAAATGAGAGTTTTAGCAAAATACTGGCCAAATGTTATACATCCGAGTCTAAAGCCAGTAAAACATTCTTAGAGAATATGAATGCAATAATTTTCACTAATGAAGATATGGAAGCTCCTTACACAGATCATGAAGTAGTAGAAATAGATCAAGGAAAAAATAACAAGAGCTATATTCAAAATACAAGATTAAGAAACATTACACAAAGCCCACTAGGTCCATACAATTAAGACCTTTTTGTGGGATAAAATTGAGCTAACACCAGATTTCATGTATTGGATAAAGATATGAGCTATCAAATCCTTTTGGAAAGACACTAGTTGAATATGTTATTGGTTTTAACATATCATGAATGTGTGAATAGAAGAAAAGGGTTCAAACCTATCAGAATTCTAGCAAACCAGATCCCCTGTGATAGAATAAAGAGTCATCTTACAGACACAGAATTCTATGACGAATATGTAGGATCCCGAATATGACTTGGATCGAATCTATGCAGTGGATATGGCATCAAGATTGGGATCAAATGAACAAAAGCTTTGATTTTTATGCTTTCTCACCAATTTTGGTTCTTGAGTACGTTTGAAAACACCTTGCATGAGACGTGTGTGTGTCTTTCTAAACAAGAAAATATCTGAGAACATAAGGGAAAGGGTTAAGGGCACCCAAGAAGATGAAACATCACATTAGATAGCAGAGGTGGTTTCACGGGAATGCTCAGGGTAGGGAGAATAGTTTCATGTTTTTCTTCTTGGAGGCACATTGGGGTTTCATGTTAAACCCTTGTTATTTCTATTGGTATGCCCTAATCTATCCTGATATTGACTAGTATTTGTAGTTGTATTAAGGTTATATCATATTGCGAATAGGGCTTTCATCTTGTCAGAGCATTTGCGACCATGACACTATGTCAAAGCCTCTTTCGAGACTTAAAGGAACACAAACGAGCCATGGGTATGTCTGGAGAAAGGAGTCGCCACCCAATTATTCAGTTGGGAATGAATATGAGCAATCTAATCCCTTACTTTAGGACCTAAACTACCTTCATCCCTTCAAAGATGGGTTTAAGAAGTTAGGTACAAGTCTTTTGACTTGTCTAGATGTAAATCAGGCCTCAACTTGGGAAATGCCAAATAGAAATATCTTGTGTTGTTACTTAGTCCACTTAGATTGTTCATTTTATGCACACATTATTCATTTTATCTTCTTTAAGCATTTGAGGTGATTATTTAATCAATGGCAATTGTATATTCATTCAATGAAAGAGGGAGGAGAATAGAATACATTTCCTTTCGTAGATGGGGGAAGGGGAGAGGATTACAACAATTGTTATTTAATAATAAAGTAAATTCTACTTTAATAGTTCAAATATCTCATTCATACATACAATCCATTGCACATTCATGCATATTATAAATTCTTACATAAGCATTCAAGGCGAGACTCAATAGATAATGAATTCCTCACCATCATTTGTGAGTCTATTCAATATCTGTCAAGTCTCTACATACATATTCATGTTATTCAAGCATTCATACTAATTGATGGTCCCTGACACTTAATGTGAGTCCACCATCACTTCATGGCATCATACGATTGCACTTCTAAACATAGCATACTCATAGGATATATTCATAAATCAATTAGTTTAATACAAAGCCATAATCTAATATCATGACATTCTAGCCTAGATTTTGATAAATTCTATCGTGGCAATTCTACCTATAGCTATTATACTATTATTCATATCATGTATCATCATTGCATTTCTAATCTAAATCATAACATTCATCTCATATTCTAGCCTAATTCATGGTATTCATGGCATATTCTAGCCTAATTCAAACAATCACCAATCATAACATTCAAGGACAAAATGGTTATTCTACCTATTCTATGCTATTTCCTAGCATGATTCTAATCATTTGCTCTTAAACATGATTCTAGACATGTTCTTTTAGACATGATTCTAAGCATTCACAAAGAAAATAAATTCCTAAGCATGATTCTAAAAAAGGAAAGATTGTAGACTTACCTTGACACACTTATCCATCTTGTAAAACAAATTAGTTTAGCACAATTCATAGTAACCCTAGACATGTTCCTAAGCATAAAAATAAATCCTAAACAAGAAAAACAAAAGAGAAAATGGGAGGGAGGAGAGAATTCTACTCTCAAGATATACCCTTTCTGGGCTTAGAGCAATAAAATGCCTAAAAAAATTTATACTGGAAAAGACTTCTCGAAATCGAGTCTCTCCATTTCAAATTTAACAAGCAGTTAGATACAATCAAAAGAACTTTTGTTCTTAATATGTCAGGCCCAGTAGCAGAAATGCTTGAAGCAAAATTGAAAAGCATTTGAACATCACAGCACTTGTTCTGAAGGTACTTCTTTTCAGAAATTTTACTTTCTCGCTCTCCAGTACCAAAGAAATGAGCAACCATATATCTGATTAACTCATTATATAGCTGATCACGACTAAGGATATACTCTTTTTCTGCCAGAGTAAATGTATCTGCCCACCATCTGCTCAAGGATCTAAGAAATCCTGATACCAGTAGAAGAGTGACTGCTCTTTTGCTAAGATGTGGAGCACGTTGAATTTCTCCTTCTGCCCAAGCTAGCATCTTTTCGAAATATGCTGGTCTTTCTTCTGGTTTTAGACCATCAATATTCCAAAAAGTTTTAACATTTGGAGCGTTAGGCACCTGAATTTGAACATCGAGCTCTTCTTGATTTTCTTGATTTTGGTTTTCACCAACATTTGTTGAAGAAGAAACTCCCGATGTTTCTCCTCTGCTCATGTTTGGTTTGAACTGAGGAGTTCTCTGCCTGAATCTGCCAGTAGTATCGACATAAGTCAGATTTGTAGGGATATGAGGCTGTTCCATCATGACTGGTTCAACAACTGAGGAAGAGGAAGATTCTGAGGAATTGTTTGATCCATCTGATGTAGAACCAGATTGATCTTCATCCCATCCAGAGGCATGAATAGGCCATGGTTGCACAGTGGGCTTATCATAGTTTCTCCAAAAGCCTTTAACACTGTTGCCTGTAGGACTTTCTTCCTAAATATTAGAATGCTTTCTTGGCTTATCCTTCTTCCAAGAAATCTTCTTGTTCTTCTTTTGCTCAAAGTATCTTCGCTGCTCTTCACGAACTTAATTAAGAAAATAGTCACTGTCAACTCCAGTGCTGACAATCATGTTGATTGGACGAGGCTTTTCATGGGCATCTGAAAGTTGCTTGACTGTGAGCTTATGGACTTTTTTCAGTCTCCTGCGTATCTCTTGAAGTTCTTGCTTTATCTGCTCCTACTGCTCAGCAATAGCTTCTAACGCTCTGTTTTGTTGTAGAGCATTAGTGTTGTGCTAGTTGACCGCCTTTTCAATTGGACCAAACTCTGTTGGATCAAGCTTCTGAACAACCCAGCTTCCAGCAACATAATTTCCAGAGGCATTAGAGACGAAATCATTTTCTGAAAATTTGAACATATTGATCGATCTGCCATGTCTCACTGGATGAGATCTAGGAAGGAAATGAGTTCTGGGCATATGAGTGCAAGATCTAGGATTCTTGCCTTCCAGCTGACACTTTTCACAAGGATAGATCGGAACTGATTCTCTTGGAAAAGAAACTGATGTTCTGCCAGCAGTAAGCTTTTCAATTTTTGGCTTGTCATGGACAGTTTGAGGCTTGTTACTCTATTCATACTCATTAATCCATTTTGGAGGAAAAACGAGCTGATTTTGCTTGGAAGTTTGAGGGTGAATGATTATACCATTACCAGTAAGTCTAGAAATAAGCATATTTGTGTGGTTCAAGGAAAAGAGATGTGTTTGGACTTTATAGGTCATGGAATGATGAATTGCAAGGGCTGACTCCTTGGGATTCATTTCTAATCCATGTAACTGGATCATGACTTTGATAGTGTTTGGTAAAGTCGACTTGGAAATATCAAGGGTAAAGTTAGGCTCAACTTGTATGATGACATGACCTTGATTGAGACCTACCTCAACAGCTGATATCAAAGCTTTTTCAAAAGACTGCCAACGAGTATCTAGAACTGCAATGAAACAAGCAACATTTTTACCACTAAGGAATAATGGTTGCAATCCTATTCGAATTGGTCCCAGATGAATTCCACGGTAGCCTTCACGACTATATCTTTGGATATCTGGTGCAGAAATAATAGGAAGATAGGTTTCTGAGGAACTAGAGGAAATAGACTGGATGGACACTTCCGAGGGCTTATACACTGACTTGAGTTTAGGGGTTCTAAACGGAACAAGGGTTTTTAGTTTAGGAATAAGAACACTGACATCATAGAACTTATAAGGGTTAAGAGGATCTAGATGAAAGGGTTGTAGAGAGTTAGGTTTGGTATCTGACTCATACTCTGCCTCATAATGAAAGTTTGTGACCGAACTAGAAGAAGAAGGAATTTCTGAAGAAGACTTTGACAATTCAGTCTTTGCCATCTCTTGGTTATCCATTATCCTTATGTTGCCTCTCAAGGTCTTATTACAAAAAGAGAATATAGATATAACTTTTCTTGTGGATCTTAGCTCTTTTTCTCACGCCACCTTGGCTTTCTTTTCGAGCATTCACACCACAATAGAAAACTATCCTCAATCTATATTTCTTCACTCTGGATAGCCTTAACCGAATCACAACTTCTAACTCAGAAATCCATAAGATATCAAAATGATAAAATTCAACCGACGGCAGGGCCGAACTGAGAGAACTTTATTATTTTGAACCTTAGACTTCAACTCCTTTTGGGAGGATAGGCTCTGATAGCATTAAAAACTAAGAAGCTGACAACAAATTCAATTAAATTAAATAATTATTTTTTCAAAGTCCAGTCCCTATCTTGGCTTTTTTTTATCAGCCAACCAGGGGACCTTTAATGAGCATATTTAGTTGCAAGTTCTAATAGATTTGACTCAGTACCCTATTATCTCATAATTGTAGTGGGTCTCACTTCTTAACTGTGGTCCATTTCACTATAGGTCCAATGCTACACTCTTAAATTAAATACTCTTTACAAAAAGCTTAATAATTTAATCTGATTTAAATTTTCTTTTAAGCCTTATCTATTGAGCGATAGGTTTACATAACTACCCTTCATGGAATACCAATAATTAGAGCTAGATTTAATTTACCATTTTACCCCTCTAATTACGTATTGACTCATTGATACTAGTTTTACACCATTTAAATGAGTTAAGATTTACTAAAATAAATCTTAGTTTAATGAACAACCTTTCATTGAGCAGTTGGCCAAGATTCCTTATTTAAAACCTTGTAAAACCATCATAGTGTTATTCTGCAATCCTTTTGGAGTCATGAATTCCATACCTATGGTGTAGCCTCTACTAGCATACAAATCTTACAATCCCAACTAGTTAATTTATTGACCTTTCATTTTAGATCTCACTTTCCATTCTAGTCAAAGACTATAGTCTACATACTAGAGGTACACTACCCACTTAGGATTAAAGTAGAAACGTCTTTAGTGCTCAGTTGTGGTAATTTACATTTTATCATAGTATTTTCACTAAATGTTATAATTCCACGTGCTCCGTGTTCAATGCATTCATTAAAACACTAGTTCTTTATCCTGAAGTCTCCACTTGAAATGGTAAAGACTTACAATTTCCCCCATTGAGGACAAACAACACTGCAACCTTGTCTAGACAAAGCGCTCAATTTTTTTCCAAGTTGTGAACTAGTTTTGAGCTATCATAAAGTTTTATGTCTCATATATATCTCATATATATAGAACTTTATTAATATACAAGCTCTGGAGCCTTTAGTTATTGATACAATCATGTTTAGTCAATTTATAAATAATAACTTTTATTTATTTATAACAATATTGTTTACATTTTATAGAAATACATCCATACTCTTAGGGGAAATTCCTAACAGAATATTCTACCGTTGAAACTGAATCTTTCTTCATGATGCAAATTGTGACTCCACCGAAACAAGAGAAGACATGTTTGTTATGCCAGAACTAAACTGCCAAGAAGAAAGGTAGTATATCAATTATGATAGTGTTTGGGACCTAACCACAACATGTGGCAAGTTCTACGAGAAATAGATTTTTGCCCTACAATAAAAATGTAGAAAGCAATATCAGAAGAAATAGTGATACAAAAATAGAGCAAAAAATTCATACTGCATCAAAATGCATGCAAAACGGCTCAAGTGCCGTGACAAAAAATCTGAAGGAAATCAATCTAATCCCAGAACCTAACAAAAAACAAAAGTTTGAATCTATTTCTCGTAGAACTAGATCAGAATGGTGCAATTCTTAATGTTTTGGAAAGCTGATTCAATTGTCTACAAGATTGCATTTCACAAGCATCATCAAATTCGGGCTCTTAGTGGACCAAAATTGGGTTTAAAGTGAACCCATCTACAGTCTGACTAGGTCTCAGTATTTGGACCGTATCTCTCAAAATACGTATCCAAATTGTGCAAATCAATATGTTCTAGAAAGCTGAGAGAAATATATACAACTTTAATAAAGACATGTGATTAAAATTCTCAACATTTCAATGCCAAAATTGATGGTCAAAGTTGGTGCCTAATGATCCCAATTGTCAAAGATATTTACAACTAATTTTTGACAATTATGCCCTTGTAATTTGATAAGTTTGCCCCTGGATGTATCTATAAATAGAGGTGCCTTATGACCCATTAGGGCATCTTGGCCTTGGCTGGAACATTTTGGCTTTGGCTAGGATCTTCTTTCTATTATAATGTTCTTCTAATTTCTCTTTTGCTAAGGTGAAAGGGTGAAACCCTTGATATGAGAATAAGGATTCTCTAACCCTTAATATGTGCTTAATAATCTTAATCTTATAATGTTTATTCAATATGATTTATATTTAATTTCTTAATCAATCTTGACACCACTCGTAAGGTGGAGGTCTTGATCTATTGTAGACAATCATTGACACATCAAATGCTTGGATCCTTCCTAGACGTCGTATGGTTCTTCCTTACCGACACTAGTCTAGTTGGGAACCTTGATTTGTTGTAGACATATGGTGATTGGCACATTGGATGCTTGAACCTATTTACAAGAAGTGGTATAAATATTGGTAATGAAACAAATATAATTCATATAACTAAAATGGGTTAATTATCCTTATTTGAAATATCAAGGGCGGATCCCCTAACCTTAGCCTTCATTGTTATTATGTTAATTCCTCTTGTATTTTAATTATTCTATTGTTTATGAACTTTTTATTTTATTTACTATGGTAGGTTCTACCACCTTATGAAATTGTTCTTTAATTTACTATGGTTGGTTATACCACCTATTTCCATGGATGGTTTTACCTCCTCTTGCTTTTTGTTTTATATTTGAATGGTCGGTAATACCACGTACCATCTTACATATTTATTGATATTATCTTGTCATTTCTTTGAATTATTCATATCATATTTTCTTATCTTATAATTTGTAACGCTAAAATCCCCTTCCTCGTGGATCGACCCCGGTCTCACCGGGTTTTATTACTTCGACACTCTTATACTTGGGAGATAATCCTTTTTTGGATGTGTCAAGTTTTTGGCGCCGTTTCCGGGGAAGGTAAAAATTGACGCGCAAAATTGTAAGTATTCTCTTTTCTCATCTTAGATCTAAATTTTTTATTTTTTTGAGTGGTCATCTTTTCCTCTCTTTTCTTCTCTCTTTCTTGCATGAAAATTTGGTCACGAACATCTAGTGGTAGACTTGTTAGAAAAACATCATCTTCTTTAGAAAACATGGCCGACAATCATGAGGAAATATTTACGGATGAAGGGGACAACCGTTCGCAACAAAATGATCAAAACCAACGAAGAACCCTCAGAGTAAGGACTAGTGCACCATCTTGTGTAGTTTCTCCTCCAGATTCAATCCATTTCAATTTCAAATCAAGTTTTGTTCGACTTCTACCCACTTTTCATGGCCTTGACATGGAGAACCCATATTCTTACTTGAAACTCTTTGAAGAGGTATGTAGCTCCTACACTGACCCAAACTGTAGCATAAACACCATTAGATTAAAGCTTTTCCTTTTTCTTTAAAAGATAAAGCTAGAACATGGCTACAAAATTTGAGGTCGAATTCCATCAGTTCATGGGATGAGATGAAACAACAATTTTTGAAAAAAGTTTTTCCTACCTATAGAACAAATTCTCTTAAAAGACAAATTTCTGATTTCTCTCAAAAACAAGAGGAAACCCTTTACCAATGTTGGGATAGGTATAAGGAATTACTTAATACCTGTCCTCACCATGGGTTTGAAACTTGGAGAATAGTTGCACACTTCTATGAAGGGTTAACACCTCAAGAAAGACAACTAGTGGAATTAATGTGTAATGGAGAATTTAAAGAAAAAGACCCTGAGGAAGCACTTGATTTCCTAGATTCCTTGGCAGAAAAGGCACAACATTGGGACACTGCTGGCACCTATGAGGTACCAGGCAAGGCCCCAACCTCGACATCCAATAGAGGCATTTACAACTTTAGGGAAGACCATGACCTTCAAGCCAAATTTGCATCCCTAGCTAGAAAAGTCGAGGTTTTAGAGATGAAAAAGAGTGGTCAATTGAATTCTATTAACATTTGTGATGACAATGACCATTCTACTGATAATTGCCCAACTTTGCCTGCCTTTAGGGAATGTCTCCATGAAGAAGCCAATGCCTTGAACACTTTCAAAAGGCCAAATCACAATCCATATTCACAAACCTACAATCCTGGTTGGAGAAATCATCCAAATTTTAGCTGGAAAAATGACAATCATGCACAACCTTCACAAGTCCCTTTTCAAACACGACAAAATTTTCAAAATTTTCATGATCATGCATATGCTCCTCCTTCTAGGAATGACTTTGAAGAAACATTGCATTCATTCATTACAAAGCAAGAGACTTTCAATAGCCAAACTGCTCAAACATTAGCAAATTTGTCAGAAACTCTTGCAAAATTTGCATCTACATTTAGCATCCAAGAGAAGGGAAAATTTCCTTCTCAAACATTGCAAAACCCCAAAGATCAATCTAACTCAAATGCAGGAGTTCAAATAACCATTATTTTGACCAAGCCAAGTCAGTCATGACCCTTCGCAATGGTAAGGTTGTTGAAAAACATATTCCTAACCCTTGTGAGAAAGAAGAAGAATCGATCTTTAAAGGGCAGGAAGAGGTTGCCAAACCAACACCTAGCGAAGAGGAAACCAAGTCCTCATCTGTGCCTCCATTTCTTCAAGCATTAGCTACACAAAAGAAGCCAACTCATAATTCTGAAATCTTTGAAATTTTCAAACAGGTAAAGGTCAACATTCCTTTGCTTGATGTGATCAAACAGGTACCTTCTTATGCAAAATTTTTGAAAGACTTGTGCACTGTGAAAAGAAAATTGAATGTGAAAAAGAAGGCCTTCCTAGCTGAGCAAGTAAGTGTCATTCTTCAAAATAATAATACAGTGAAATATAAGGATCCAGGTTGTCCTACAATTTCATGTGTTATTGGAGACCATAAAATTGAACAAGCTTTACTTGATCTTGGTGCTAGTGTGAATTTGCTTCCATACTCGGTTTTTCAAAAACTCAATCTAGGTGAGTTAAAACCGACTTCTGTGACTCTTTTTCTTGCTGATAGATCAATTAAAGTACCAAGAGGAGTAGTAGAAGATGTATTAGTTTAAGTTGATAAATTCATTTGCCCAGTGGATTTTATCGTCTTGGACACACAACCAGTGGAAGTAAGCAATTCAATTCCTGTTATTTTAGGGCGTCCATTTCTGGCTACTTCTAGTGCTTTGATTAATTACAGGAATGGAGTCATGAAGCTATCATTTGGGAACATGACATTAGAACTTAATGTTTTAATATGTGCAAACAACCAAATGAAGAAGAAGATGAAGTTGATGAAGCCAATGTAATTGAATCTATTGTGGAAGATCACATCCAAAAAGGGAGTTCTTCTGACCCTTTGGAAACTTCTCTAGTGAATTCATTAGAATCAAGCATGGAACTAGAGTCTGATCTTTCTGATATATGCTCTTTATTGGATTGTGCACAGGTGATGGAAAAAGGCTCAAAATCAAGATTTGAAGAATTGGGGCAAATGAATGAAAGCAAGGAAGATGAAGCTCCCAAGTTAGAATTGAAGCCCTTACCTGAAGGACTGAAATATGCATATCTTGGGGAGAATCAGACATATCCGGTGGTAATTTCTTCATCCCTCACATGCGAGCAACAAGGTAAGTTGATAGAAGTGCTTAAAAGGCATAAAAATGCAATTGGGTGGACTTTAAAAGATATAAAAGGCATTAACCCTTTAATTTGCACACATAAAATACATTTAGAGGAAAATGCCAAAACATCTCAACAACCTCAAAGGAGATTAAATCCACACATGAAAGAGGTCATTAGGGCTGAAGTTCTTAAACTACTTGATGTGGAATTATCTATCCTATTTCTGATAGTAAGTGGGTAAGCCCTACACAAGTAGTACCTAAGAAATCTAGCATTACAGTAGTTAAAAATGAAAAGGGTGAATTATTGCCAACTCGTGTCTCATCTAGTTGGAGGATGTGCATTGATTATAGAAAATTAAATGCTGTCACTAGAAAAGACCATTTTCCCTTACCCTTCCTTGACCAAATTCTTGAAAGAATAGCAGGAAACCCCTACTACTGCTTTCTTGATGGATACTCAGGCTACTATCAAATTCTCATTTTACTTGAAGACCAAGAAAAGACCACATTCAAGTGCCCCTTTGGCACTTTTGCATTTAGGAGAATGCCTTTTGGACTTTGTAATGCCCCAGCCACTTTTCAAAGATGTATGTTAAGCATTTTCAGTGACATGGTTGAGCATTGTTTAGAAGTTTTCATGGATGATTTAACTGTCTTTGGAAACTCTTTTGATAATTGTCTTGAAAATTTAGAAAAAGTCCTAAAAAGGTGTGTAGAAAAAGGTCTTATTTTGAATTGAGAAAAATGTCATTATATGGTCACTTCAGGAATTGTTTTAGGTCATGTGGTGTCTTCTAAAGGAATTGAAGTGGATAAAGCAAAAGTGGAATGGATTTCCCATTTGCCTCCACCAAAAACAGTTAAAGAGGTTCGTTCATTCTTAGGGCATGCTGGATTTTATAGGAGGGAGGGTTTAGGGTTTAGGAGGGAGGGTTAGGGTTTAGGGAGAAAATTTTCTCTCAACTAGGGTCGCCGGAGTTACTGTTCACTCCGCTCGTTTGGCGAATCAGCCTTTGAGATTTACATATGTTGTAGATCAGAATATCCTGAGGAAACTTTCCTCCTTGACCCTCTTCAGATTCCGACCGGAAGGCGATCAAAACCGTCGAAAACAGTGTTCGGATTTACTATTCATCCGCTGCCAACCGGCGAGTGAAACGACACCTCCATCACCATCGTGTTGGCCTTGGCTCGATCTACAACTTTTTCTTCATCAGCACCACCAGATTCACGCCACAACACCTCCGTTCAGGGCCAAAAAATTTCGAATTTTCACTATTCACCGCCGCCTGCCGCCTGTCACCGGCGAGTGGCATCTCACCTCCTTCAAATTCTTGTAGATCAGGCAACGTTCTACAAGTTTTCCTTGATCAGCACCACCAGATTCGCGCCGCAACACCTCCGTTCAAGGCCTCAAAGTTTCGGATTAACTATTCACCGCCACATCTTACCGGAAAACGGCGAGTTGTATCTCACCTTCGCCACCATCTAGTAGATCGGGCAACACTGACCAACTTTTCCTTCTTGGCCGTCATCTGATTCCAACGAAAAACCCCTCAAATCGCCGTTTCTTCAATTCAGATATTACTGTTCATCGCGGTGGTCACTATTCATTTGCCGGAGACACTGTTCATCAGCCCCGCCCAGTTTGTTCCTCAGGTTATTTCATGCATCTTTGCTTGTTGGTCGATTTCCTGATTCCTTGTGGTTTGGTCAATGGATCCGCATAAGACTAATTGGGCTGACAAAGTTAAGATTACCGATTCGAGTAATCGATGCAAACTGTTAGGGATTACTCCCAAGAAACCGGGTACAGTGCTTGAGATCCCGGATGAGATCGTTGATGAAAATGTGGCCGAATGGCGTAGATGTCTTGTTGGTTTATTTCCGGGATATGTGATGCCTTTTCATGCTGCTCGCTCGTTGGCCATGCGTGCATGGAAATCCAGCGGCTTGGAGGACGTCCATTCCACAAACAAGGGGTTTCTCATCTTCCGCTTCCAAACGGAGGAAGAGGTTCATAACATAATTGCTCGCGGTCCTTGGATGTTCGGAGGTAAAACAATTATCTTACAACCTTGGAACCCGCATTTAGATTTTAATGCAAATCAATTGAGGTATATTCCTGTTTGGATCCGATTATATGGCCTGCCTTTCCCTTTGTGGACAACCAAAGGTCTTAGCATTGTTTCCAGCATGGTTGGACAACCTATGTCTTGTGACAAGATGACTTCCGATCTTTCCAGATTGGAGTATGCGAGGGTATGTGTTCTTCTTGATGCAAAGCGCCCTCCGATCCAGAACTTTGAGTTCAAGTGCAAACTCTCTCCTGAGCCCATCCAAATTGAAGTCGAATATGAGTGGATTCCAAAACGTTGCTCCAAATGTCGCAGGTTTGGTCACCGTTGTGTAGAACCGGCAAAGACTCCAGTCCAAGATAAGATTGAGGCTAGCACCTCTGATAGCACCCCTTCTGATGGTGCCCCTTGAATTCGGGTAAGGTTGCGACTGATGTCGCTGAGAGTTCCAAAGCTGTTGCTATTCCAGCAGATTCTTTAGTGCAAGTTGTGACTCTTAAGGCTGCTACAGTTTTGAGCACAGAGTCAGTCTCAGAATCTGACTCTCTATCTCCTTTTGCGACCGACCAAGGTAAGCTTTTGGGTACTATCCATTATTCAACCAATCGCGAGGCATCTGTTTCGTCAGGGCGGATAAACACAGGACAACCTCTTGAGACTTCTTCCTCCCGTTTTGAGCCTTTGAATAGGCTGAGTGATGAGGACCAATCTGATAGGATTGATCATACTCATACGGACACCCCAGCTACCCCGGTAAAGAAGGGTAAGAAGAAGAAAAACAAGAACGGCTGAAGCTCTTGTATTTTTATGATTTAAACCGTTTGTGGCCATTTATCATTTATGTTGTTAAGGCCGTTTATGGCCTTTTTACTTTGTTTTAGGCCGCTTGTGGTCTATATTTTTTGATCTTTTGTTGGATTATGTGTTTGGACTTTACGTCCTTCTTGTAATTCTTGGGGTATGCCCCTCGGATTTTTGTACATTTTAATTTTTTTGGATTTATATTACTAAGTAACTTTTCCAAAAAAAAAAGATTTTATAGGAGGTTCATAAGAAATTTCAGTGCTATATCTAAACCTCTTTGTAACCTCTTAATAAAAGATACTTCCTTTGAATGGACTCAAGAATGTCAAAATGCATTTGATACACTAATTGGACTTTTAACGACTGCTCCACTTATGCAATCTCCTGATTGGTCCTTGCTTTCTGAATTGATGTGTGATGCAAGTGACTATGCCGTTGGTGCTGTCTTAGGACAAAGAAAAGAAGGTAAGCCTTATGTAATATACTATGCAAGTAGGACTTTAAATGATGCATAAATGAATTACACAACAACTGAAAAAGAACTACTTGCAGTAGTATTTACATTGGACAAATTTCGATCTTCTTTAATTGGCTATCCAATAATTGTTTACACTGACCATGCAGCTGTGAGATATTTAATGACTAAATAGGATGCAAAACCTAGATTGATATGGTGGATCTTATTGCTCCAAGAATTCAACATCACAATAAAGGATAAGAAAGGAGCCGAAAATGTCGTTGCTGATCATCTTTCAAGACTAACGACAGAGACATTAATTAAAACTTCACCTATCAATGATTCTTTTCCTGATGAATTTTTATTTTTCGTTGCTACTGTACTGATGCGTTCGAAACTAGCAAGTATACTAGTCGCGCAAGTAATAAAGTGATAAGTAGATATCGTTCCCACGAGGATTGATTCTAATTGAATTTGTTATTTTCCAGCAATAATAAACTAAACAAGGGGGGTTTTGTTGAATGATTAACTAAATTAATAAGAATGCAAATGAAGAATAACACAAACAAAGTTAATGGAGTGAAAAATCAATGAGAGACACTTGGTTAAGGGTTCATTCTCTGCCACAAGATATGAATTTGTGAATTAACATAGAATTGTAATCCAATTACAGCATTGAAGTTATCAACCGTAGATAACAACAAGCTCTGTTATCCCAATCTTTCCTTACTTTGTTGTTAAATAAAACAAGCTCTTTATTTAATCTCTATCCATTAAACAACCTAGAACAAGCTCTCTAAGTTTAATTCAATAGAAGCATTACGATGAGAAAGATAGGTTGATCTAAGCAATAATCACACAAGTTCGGATTATTTAACCTAGGTTGTATTTTCCAATTGCAATCTCTGATCACAATTTTGCTACTAATGATTGGAAATTCATGACAATTACGGATCAAGATTTCTAATCTAGCAATAGACAACAACAGATTATATTCAGTTGGCCATTCCAAATACAATCAGTAAGCAATCATAAGCATTAGATATGGGAAAATACAAGCAACTTCAATTAGAGAATTGGATAACAATTTCTTACACAATCAACTCACAAAATCCATATCAAGGGCTTTGAAATCACCCTCAACCAATTCAGATTTAGTTACACATATTCAATCAGAATAACAAATACAATACAGAGAAATTCCAGAATTGAAAAGGAAAGAAAGAACTTAGCAAATTCTTTGAAAATCTTCTTTGTAGATGAATCTTCTTGGAATTGTAGTTCCTCCTCTTTCAAAATCTTCTTTCTCCTTCAAGAACTCCAAGGGATGAGAGAAATCCAGAAATGCAGCCTCCTCCCACGTTTTCCCCTCTTCAAGTTATGAAAATAAAACCCTAAAATGTGTTTAAATACTCTGCTACAGTGAACTTGCTACAGTGCCCCGTATTATACATGCTACAGTGCTTGTGGAATTATATTTCTATACATCTCACACTGTTTTGATTACAACTTTTGGTACACTGAATGGATTTATAAACCGTAAATTTCTCCAGAAAATAGACTTCGAGAGCTTTCCAACGGTATATAATATGTCATCGGGTTCATTGTATATCAATACAATTAAATCCGAGAAGATGGTTGACTAGCAGAGGTGAAAATGAAGGGTTTTACTCCATTTTTGTGCAAGTTGCTCCAAAACTCCTACAAATATCAAAACCACACAAAAACATAAAAATACTAAGGAATATAGCAAAGAAACATGGACGAATTGATATGAAAATGATATATAATTAGACACCTATCATGTACCTTAGTTTGCTAACATTGTAAATTTTCTTGCGACAGGGAAAATGCCACCTCATTGGAATGTTCAAGACAAAAGAAAATTTTTAACTGAGGTGAAAAATTTTTACTGGGATGACCCATATCTGTTCAAATATTGTCCAGACCAAATAATGAGAAGATGCATACCCGACAATGAGGTAAGTAGTGTCATTAAATTTTGTCATTCTGAAGCATGTGGAGGACATTTTTCATCTAGAAAAATGGCTGCTAAGATCTTACAATGTGGATTTTATTGGTCCACCTTATTTAAAGATGCACATGCATTTTACAAAACGTGTGAAAATTGTCAAAAATTGGGATCCATTTCAAAAAGAAACATGATGCCTTTGAATCCCATTCTTGTTGTTGAAATCTTTGACTGTTGGGGTATTGATTTTATGGGACCCTTTCCACCATCATTTGGTTTTGTGTACATCCTTGTTGCAGTAGACTATGTTTCAAAATGGGTCGAGGCAATTCCATGTCGAAACAATGATCACAAAACAGTTGTCAAATTCTTGAAAGAGAATATCTTGAGTAGATTTGAAATTCCTCGAGCCATTATTAGTGATGGGGGTACACATTTTTGTAACAAACCATTTAAAACTTTAATGAAGAAATATGGAATAAGCCATAAAATTTCTACACCTTATCGCCCACAAACAAGTGGACAAGTTGAATTAGCTAATAGGGAGATAAAACAGATCTTAGAAAAAACGGTTAACCCAAATCGTAAAGGTTGGTTTTTAAGACTTAATGATGCACTTTGGGCTTACCGAACTGCTTTTAAAACATCATTATGATTGTCTCCTTATAGACTAGTTTATGGAAAACCTTGTCACTTGCCTGTGGAAATTGAGCATAAAGCTTATTGTGCCATTAAAACATTCAACACAAATTTGAATGATGCTTGCAAATTACGTAAATTCCAACTGAGTGAACTTGAAGAAATCAGGAATGAGGCTTATGAAAATTCTAAAATCTACAAAGAGAAAATGAAGGTTTTTCATGACAAATCCATTGTTAGAAAATCTTTTGAACCTTCACAAAAAGTTCTTTTGTATGATTCAAGATTGCATTTGTTTCTTGGTAAACTTCGGTCTCGTTGGACGGGGCCTTTCATTGTTAAAAATGTTTTCTCTCAAGGAGCAGTTGAAATTGAGAACGCAAAGAATGGTAATGTGTTTAAAGTTAATGGACAACGGTTAAAACCATTCTTTGAAAATTTTGACCAAAACGAAGAGTCCATTGCTTTAATCGATCCTTTTTAAGGATTGATTTTTTCCGGTCAAGTGGCGGATACGGTACTCCGTGACATTTAAAGTCGATTTTTCAGTTCCCTAAAAACTGTTGCTCACCTTGCATTCATTTTCCTTTCTTTTCTTGCATGGACACCATTCTCTCAAATCTGCACAAACATTTTCCCTCTCTTCCTCCAAATGATTTGCTTAAAATTTACAAAGCTCGTGCAGAAAGACTAAGGATGTTGATGTGTAAGGGCATGCCTGTCGAAGTAAGATGGTTAATTAAAGCTAAGGTTCGATTTTCCCATGAATTTTTAGATAATCTTGTATCTCACATGCCATGTATGGGAAAAAGCTCTTATGCCAAAAAGCGAAGAGAGAAAAGGTTATAAGTTTGTCCCAGATGTGCAAGATGAACTTGTAACCAGCATTGCCGCTCCTTGGGATATTTGTCTAACTATCGAGAGGATAAACTACAGTTCATCAAGATGGACTGAGTAAGAAGTCTTTGGATGATATCCGAATGACTCTTGAGACGCATTCTTGTGGACTTGTGCAGCGTGAAATTTTTAATTTGTGGACACAATTCTGAGATGAGGAGGAACGCTATAGTCTTGAGAATCTGACTCAAAACGACCCTGTTTGCCAGTTTATAAGAAAACTGGATGGGAAGCATATCCCCAACTCATAAAAGGTGTTTAAGCCGTTTCTGGACGTAAAACCAGAGGAAGATGTGAGCTACAGTCACAACTACCTGTACATATGCATGCATGCCATCTTTTTTGAATTTTAATGTCTTATAGCTGTCATTTTTGAATTTGTATCTTTTGTTTGACTTATGGTGTCTTATTTCATCATCTTTTTTTTTTGAATTTCTATGCATAATTGTTGAATTTTTCAACAAGCAGCCGAGCTACCTATTTGGATGTCATCATTAGTATACCTTTTTACACTCCATAAATACCATATCACTTGTTCTCTTCTTCACACATAGTTAGAGAGTTGCATAAACATGGAGGGAACTTCAAAACGTCGAATCCAAAAGATATGTGTATTCTGTGGATCTCGACCGGGTAAAAGTGAAGAGTTTGTCGAGGTAGCAAATTCTCTTGGTAGACTACTAGCTGAAAGAAAGATTCATGTGGTTTATGGGAGAGGTAGCCTCGGATTAATGGGTTATGTGTCAAGAGCTGCACGTGTAGGAGGTAGTCAAGTTTTAAGAGTTATTCCTAAAGCTTTGGCTATAGAAAGCATTGTTGGAAAAACGGTTGGCCATGAGTTACAAGTCTCCTCTATGCATGAACGCATGGCACATATGCTTATCAATTCAGATGCCTTTATTGCTTTACCAGGTGGCTTTGGTACTTTTGAAGAAATTTTTCAAATTGCCTCTTGGGCCCAACTGAACCTCCATAAAAAACCCATAGGTTTGTTGAATGTTAACAATTTCTTTGATCCTTTAATAAGTTTTGTTGATGCAGCTGTAGAACAAAATTTTATCCCACATTGGGCGAGACAGATCCTTGTTTCTGCCACTTCTGCTGGTGAGTTACTTGACAAATTACAAGAAGTTGAGTATGAACCTGACCCAGCTAGTACTCAAATTAATTGGGCAGGAGGGCAAAACAAAAAGTGCAAATTGGATCTGAATCTCCGTTTGTAATGATTTCTTGTGCTTTATTTTATTTTATTTTATGAGTCTTTCAGGTCATCTCTCTTGAATAACAGAAGCTTCAGGTAATGTCTCCTATACTTTATCTCTCTACATTTAAACATTGAGGACAATGTTTCATTTGGTTGGGGGGGAAGGATAGTAGACATAAGTGTGTCTTGAATTTTCTTTTTTCTTGCAAAAAAAAAAAGCGAGTTAGTAATTAGATTCAGAGTGCGGTGTAAGGAGTTCAAATCCTCTTGAGACGCATTCTGGGTCAGGAATGGTAGAGTAGGGAGGGCCAGTTTGAACTCTTGAAATCCATTCTAACCAATTTGTCATTTTATTTTGATCTTGTGAACTCATTTTAGCTAACTTGATATTATTTAGTCTTGATTTTTGAATTTTATAACAAGGAGGTCTTATTCATTTCACTTTGAATTATTCAAATCTATGAACTCTCACAACCTTATCATTTAAAAATTGTGTGCTTATGTACTCATTAAGCAAGTATTCATGAACCTTTCTTCACACACACACACATACCTTGATGCATGATTGTGGATGGCAAAATGAAATGTTGTAATATTGAGTTCTTTTGTTTTGTTTAGGATAACAACACAAAGGAAGGGGAAAGTTTAAAAAAAAAAGAAAAGTGAAAAAAAGAAGAAGAGAGCAATTGTGGATAAGTTTGGTCTCGTAGCCTCCTTAATTCGAGCAATTAAGCCTGAGGGGTGCCTCAACACCTAATACCCTAAGACCAACTGGTTTGGGAGCTATTGGCCCAAAGCTCGCTACATGGATTAAGGAGAAAGCTTAATGGGATTGAACATTGCACTATCCACAAGTTTCTAAGCAAAAATAAAGTATCGGCAACCCGAGTCGTTAAGCTCGAAGGGGTGTCTTAACACCTAATGCCCTAAGGCCAACTGGTCTGGGAGTCATTAGCCTAAGGCTCGCTACATGGGTTAAAGATGCATTCCTTTAAAAAAAAAAGAGGAAAAAATATATATATATATATATATATATATATATATATATATATATAATAAATGAAATGCCCCTTACTTAAGGTTGTTAGCCTTAACAAATATTAGAACCGATATGGCTTCTTTCTAATGAGCCCCATAGTCATGTGTTGACTGAGCACAGAAAGAAGGATTATAGATATCTTGACCGAAGGGTACATGAGTCATTAAAAAAATAATAATAATAATTGGTTGAGAGTTTGTTTATTTGGATAAAATCAAGGAGAGTGCAATAATGACCACCTTGGATGTAAAATTCTATAAATCACTTCTAAATAATAACGCTTTAATTGCTAGGGACTAGCAATAAGCTAGTTGGGGGGTGTGATGAACACTTAAATATGTATGTTTAATAAGAGCTTAGCTCATCATATTGCATTAATAGTGTCATTAAATTCCTCAACTTAAGCACATTTGTAGTCTTTGCATCTTTGGAATTAACTTCCTCTTAATTTTGGTTTTGTTACAGGTTCGGTAAAATGGGCATAACTTTCTATTTATAGATCAGAATGATGAAATTCTTAATTTTTTGGAAAGCTGATTCAATTATCTACAAGATTGCATTTCACAAGCATCATCAAATTCGGGCTCTTAGTGGACTAAAATTGGGCTTGAAGTGAACCCATCTACAGTCTCGGCCCAGTCTGACCAGGCCTCCGTATTTGGACCGTATCTCTCCAAATACGTATCCAAATTGTGCAAATCAATATGTTATAGAAATCTGAGAGAAATATCTACAACTTTCATGAAGACATGTGATTAAAATTTTCAACATTTCAATATCAAAATTGATGGTCAAAGTTGGTGCCTAATGATCCCAATTGTCAAAGATATTTACAACTAATTTTTGACAATTATGCCCTTGTAATTTGACAAGTTTGCCCCTGGATGTATCTATAAATAGAGGTGCCTTGTGACCCATTAGGGCATCTTGGCCTTGGCTGGAACATTTTGGCTTTGGCTAGGATCTTGTATTGTGTTTTGTGTGTTTATGTTATTAATGAATTTCCTTTTTCTTGCATTTTATTTTCTTTCTATTATAATGTTCTTCTAATTTCTCTTTTGCTAAGGTGAAAGGGTGAAACCCTTGATATGAGAATAAGGATTCTCTAACCCTTAATATGTGCTTAATAATCTTAATCTTATGATGTTTATTCAATATGATTTATATTTAATTTCTTAATCAATCTTGACACCACTCGTAAAGTGAAGGTCTTGATCATTGTAGACAATCCTTGGCACATCAAATGCTTGGATCCTTTCTAGACGTCGTATGGTTCTTCCTTACCGACACGAATCTAGTTAGGAACCTTGATTTGTTGTAGACATATGGTGATTGGCACATTGGATGCTTGAACCCATTTACAAGAAGTGGTATAAATATTGGTAATGAAACAAATATAATTCATATAACTAAAATGGGTTAATTATCCTTATTTGAAATATCAAGGGCGGATCCCCTAACCTTAGCCTTCATTGTTATTGTGTTAATTCCTCTTGTATTTTAATTATTCTATTGTTTATGAACTTTTTATTTTATTTACTATGGTAGGTTCTACCACCTTATGAAATTGTTCTTTAATTTACTATGGTTGGTTATACCACCTATTTCCATGGATGGTTTTACCTCCTCTTGCTTTTTGTTTTATATTTGAATGGTCGATAATACCGCCTACCATCTTACATAGTTATTGATATTATCTTGTCATTTCTTTGAATTATTCATATCATATTTGCTTATCTTATAATTTGTAACGCTAAAATCCCCTTCCTCGTGGATCGACCCTGGTCTCACCGGGTTTTATTACTTCGACACTCCTATACTTGGGAGACAATCCTTTTTCGGATGTGTTATCGAGGCTAAATCCACATATAGAACGTCATGCTTTAAATATTCAAATAGGGTTTAAACCAATTAAGCAACCTTGAAAGAACTTTTATCCTAAAATAGAAGCCCAAATCAAGCTAAAGGTAGAGAAATTAATGGCTACTATATTCATCAAACCAATTGCAGATTTGACTTGGATTATTGCCTCTATTTCAACTTTTACTCCATTTCTCAAAGAGAAAGTAGAATTTTACTGGAAGGATGAAAAAATCAAGTATTATAGAAAATCCAAGATTTAATCACATGCTTGCCCATGCTAAGTATATCGATAAAAGGAAAACCGCTAAAAATCTATCTGAGGACTACAACAACTACTGGAGCAGCAGCAGTAGTTATCCTAACAGATCCAAATGGAAACCCTATAACATTGTCAACCAAATTCAAGCTTCCTTCTCACGAGTGTTATGATAGACATCTTCTTATACAAAAGGCAGAAGCAACTCCATCGACAAAAATTAGAATAGGAATCTTTATCCTTCATGAAAATGAAAGCAACTTAATGCACCCTTTTTGCCACTCTTCGATGATCTGCAACATTATGGAATCAACAAAACCAACTCAATGCTTAAAATCTATCTCATGTAGTAGAACATGAATTCTCCAGTTGGATTATTTGCATATTTTTTTGAAAAAGAACCAAATTACAACCTAAGTGCCAAAGTCACAACATGCTTAACAAAACCAAGCCGAGTTAAACAAAGCCAATCGTTGCCAAAGACGTGCAATTTTTCTGTTGGAACATGAATAGCATTATAATTAGTTTGAAAGCCAGATTGCATCAACGAGCTCCAGAATGATTCCAATTAATGAAAAAAACTGTTATAATGGGAATAATACCGAAAGGAATCAAAATAAGATTAGTAAATATTGTTTTGAGATTCATATCAAAGACTATACTTTTAGAAGAAGCATCACAACAATATTCCTTACACCTGATCCTTTCATAAGAAATTCCAACATTAGCACAAAAACATACGGCAAACATACTGAAAGATGATTAAATAGGACTTGTAGTCTTAATCTTGGGAGTTATTAGACCAGCAGAAGTTGGCCTTCTCCTTTAGCTTCAAGTTCCTCTAAAAGAGCATCCCTCTTTCGTTTGGTAGTCTTAGCTTCCTCTTTCGCATCAAAGCTCCTAATGTTGGAATCATATCATAGATCCTATCTTTAGTATCTTTTTTTTTCTCTTCAAACATATTGCCTTGGCTTAGAACATAGTGGTAGAACGAAGTCACTGTAAATGAGAACTCTTATGAGAAGTAATCTGGCTTTCATAACTTTGAGGAGGCCTAACTTTCTTGCCTCTAGAAGGAATCTCAGTTGATTTCTTAATAGCAATTTTCTCTCTCTTAATTACCATAGTAGAGGATTTCTGGGAAGAAGAAACACTAGAACTGTGGGCCTTGAAGCATAAGAGTTACAAGCTTTGAATCTTTGGTACTATAAATTTTGAAACGTCTCCAAAAATTAGAGTAAAAGGAGAATAAATCTTCCTATGCAAATAAAGTAGCAACACAAAATATAGCTAATGAGAGTTATCAACCGATTTGGCATCATGGGATTTTACAAAAAGAGATCTCGCAAAACCTAATATTGATTAGGGAGACACCTTCCAAAAACTATTATACTTAGTAAAATGAGTGCACGTCCGATACACACCATCAATTTGAATAATCGAATTTGCCATACCTTTAAACGACTCCAAACGAGAACGAATAAACATGGAAATGACAGAAAGATGGTCAAAATTGAAAGTTCGAGGCATAGGCACAATCGAATCCAAACCAAATTGATGAGATGCTTTGTGAGGATTACAAACAATAGCAAAGGCAAAATCATTATTAAAACCTAGAATATATCCAGGCTGATGCTCCAAGTAGTAATCCTAACCACTATGTTACCACTATAATCCATGCAAGGTTTATCTAGAACCATAGGAGAAATTATCTTATCAAAATGAGGTGGAACAAAAATTGACTCTTATAATTCAAATACTTAATAAGATTGTCCTCAGACGACCTTTGATGCAACCAATAGGAACACAATGGATATCACAAAGGAAAAACTAGTTTCTCATTCCCAAGAATTATTTGAGAATAGTCAACCTAGATCATTGACAAGTACGAGGACGAATAACACTATACTTAGTAAACCTATCAAGCATAAAAATTTTAAAGAAAAGGAAGCATATGCAGGTGATTCAATTGTAAACTTTCCAACAGAAAGTGCCAAGAAATATGAAACTCATCTGGAAATTGATATGAGCAAAAGGAAAACTGATTCATTGTGCCAATTGAATGGCCATGGGGGAAAATGTAAGGATTCACTTGATGAATATTCCTAAGTTTGGAGCCATTGTAGCTGCATTGTGGATGGAGAGTTAAACTTTAATACAAAAAACACATGAGAAAAGAATATGCATAAGAGATATGTTAATAACAACTTTTATTCTTCATCAATAGAAATATGCTTAGAAGCTTTCTCAACAATAATGGAATTTTTATTCATTATCAACAACGAATTTAAATGCTTAAAAAGGATACTTGCTCAGACTCTATAAGAGGAATCATGCCTAGACCTTACCTACCAATCCTCTTTTTTACTACTGTTATAATCACAAGAGGTTGGAGGTGAAGATACCCCTCTAGTCACAATTATGATCCTTCAATCGTTGCCAAAAGTTACACTAACTTAGCTAATGACAAGAAAAAAACTAGAGTTCTCGTAACAAAGTCAGACCTCAATGCGAAAAAAGCGCTTTGAAAAAGAAACATCCACAACCTTGATAAATATAGAGAATTCTTTTCAATCAAAATTAAACGATTGTTGACTTCAGAGAAAAAGAGAGAAACGGGAATTTAACAACTAACCAAAATCTTTATTTGTTGCAAAACTCAATAGAAAAAAAAAAGCGCTTAAGCAGAGCAAAAATGATTTTCAAAAACCCGTTAATTACATGCTTCAGTTCTTGACAATACAACAACCTGATCAAAAGCTTATTGCATTTCCAACAATTCCAAAAAATCGACCCTACAGTTATTTATTATTCCTTTAGCATATAGGCATATTACTACAATCCACAGAAAAACTCAGGAGACATTACTAGAGAAAAGTCAATTGTAGTTAAGCATAGTCTAATAGCAAAAGTTTTCCTTTATCCAATCTAAAACCACTTCAGAATTTTTAACATTTACTCTCAGAATTATCTATAGAATAGTCTACAAAATTCAGAAGTCTATTGTCAACAATAATCTTCAAAAGCGAAAAGGATTTATAGATATACATCCTCATTGAAGCTTGTTTATGGCGGTTTATTGAGATGTGATTAAAAGAGGTGCTACTAGCTGAAGAAGTCAATTTCTTCTTAGCAAGGACGGTAGTACACATAAATGAGATTAAGAACAAATTGTTGTCAAACACCTCAAAGGTCAGAATATCACAATATAATCAAACTTTTTAAAAGAGCGCATGGGAATTTCCTTTCCTATCTAGAAGCAATTTAACTCATTTGATCAGTTTCTTTCTACAAAAGTAGTTATGTTTCTATGACTTATATCAAGCTACTCTATTTATTAGTTGAGCTATAGAGGAAACATTCTTGGGGTTTCCACCTAATTCTTGTTTAGAAAGAAACATCCTCATAATGAAGATGTTATGTTATTCGACCAAGCTATAAAAGAACCATTTGGGGGCTTCCACTCTACCTATCTAGAAACGGATCTACATCTCCAACTTGTTTCTTTTTATAGAAACGACTCTACATCTCTTAGTGACTCTTTATTGCTAAAGTATTCTTATCCAAAAATATTTTAGAAATCCTCAAAAAGTACAGCCCAAGCATCTTGATCCTTAGAAAGTGCAACAAGCATCTCGACACGTACTCACTTAGAAGATGTTACATTACCATTATTCACTAATCAAGTTATGAAAGAAATACTTGGGGCTTCTCACTCATTCTAATCTTGAAAGTTTAGTGCTCATGAATCATTTTTTCGAAACGTTTTTGACCAATAATATGATTCGAAAGCATCCTCAATAGCCAGATCCATATCAGCCAAAAAGACACTAGAGTTTTTGCCTAATCAAGCCATAGGAGAAACACCTGTGGGCTTCACCCTAAAAACAAAAATTTACTATGTATTCAATGCCTCAACCAAGTTATCCCATCGGCTTACAGGGCTTCCTCCTCAAATATGAAAACATGAAGGAAAACACCTTGGTAAGAGCATCATTATTATCTTTATGATCATTATTCTAAAAACGGGGGGGGGGGGTGGAAGAGAGGTTTGGGGAGGTGGGGGGATTGAGATCGACAAATGAGTCTTAGAATAGAATCTGTTTTAGATCTGTTTTCATCAAAGCCCGCGAACCCCACCCCCCCCCCCTTTCCCCTTTATCTTACCACAAAATAGTTCTACTCTATATTTTTTACTAGCCTTCCTCTATAAAAGCAACTTTGCATCTCTTAGTAGCTTTCCTCCATAAAAGCAGCTTTGTATTTCTGATTTGCTTTTGGCTACAATAATAATGCAATGTAACGGTGACTCACTTCAAAAACAATCTAACTTCTGAGCAAAACTATTTGAAGAAGTAACAAGCATGCTAATTTTTCATAAATATCATATCATCATTATTTATGGACCAAGATATGAAGGGAGGCTTCTTTCTCATTCTGACTTTAGAAGAGAAGGTACTGTAACAATGTTATTTGCTAATTAAGTTATAAAACAGACATCAGGGGCATCCATTTGAGGGCATCCATTTGAATGACTATCTATTATCTATATTCATATAAGGCTTTCTTTATCAATTAGAAGCCTAACTTTACTAGCTTGGAGATCATTGTTTTATGTCATCCTTGCTCAATTAAACAAGTTTATCAAGATCTCTTCCTCAACATAAATAATCCTGTACTTTTGGAAGGAAGCACATCAGTAACAATAAAGATTAGCAGAGTCATCTCTTCCAAGATTCTTATTAACAGTATTAAGGCTTCCACTAACTTAATTTTTTCATGAAACAAGAAAAGAAGAGAAGCTTAGGGTTTAGATCAATTACTGAAGCAATTTCTGCCAACTTCTCAACTTGTTGGAATCATTTTCAAAGGAATAAACTTTCTTTCAAGTCTTTTTCCAAGAATCATCACCATCGGAAGAGTTGGCATAGTTTTTTCATCATCAGAAATATCATCAAGACCGTCACCATTGCCTTGCTTCAAAGTTTCTAGTTGGCCTTAATATCAGAAACATTATATAGAGAAAGATCATCTTATAATATCCAGATATCTTAAATCCTTAAATTACCTTTATCAACTTAGGGCATGGATTCACAAGCTTACCAGTTACAAGCTTGAAGAATTTACTTCTTTCCACCAAGAATCTTATCTAGAGCATGACATCAAGAAGAAACATTGGAAATATCCTTTTAAGAAGACTAGCATAAGTCAATCCTAAAATTTATCATCAGAAAGGGATTACTAGCTAATAAAAAGGACAGAAATAGGCTCAAAAGGATTGAATCAAAACATGTAGAAAAGCAAAGAAAGCTACACAAAGACCTTTCACCAAAGCTCAACAGTTGGAAGGCTTCTTAGATGATCATATGGCCCATCTCGCTACATTGCATGGCCCACATGATCAGTGGGGCCAATGTTAATTTTTGATTTTGCTCAACCACTGTGGGTCAATGACACGGGCCCAAACAAACTCTTATAGCTTTCTTAGGCCATCATCATGCAAAGTCTATGCACTACAAAACGACTCAAAGCCTACAAACTATAAAACAAATACAACATACAACTTATAAAAGTCCATGGCACTTCAGTATAATCAATAAGAGCATTTGAACTCTAACTCTGATAGCCCAAAATATAAAGTCTAACTAGCTTTGTTTGTAAGCATGCAAAGTTTGTCCATAGAAAACTTTGTTTGACATATTGGGCTATGGTTTGTGGTATCTTGAAGCCTAGGGCCAAATACCAAGGAAACCATTCTAAATTTGTATCCAATGTGTGCCCTAAACTAAATCTAAATCTAAACCTAACTCTCATGCCAAATTGAACCGAGCCATCCATTAGGCTTTTTAAGGGATATGGTCTGGTTGGCACAAACAAGAGGTATGAGGCCCACATAGCCCAATCTGTTGAACCCAAAGCGCACTGAGGGAGTACTTTGGTCATTGACAATTGAGACTAAGGAAGGGCAAGATGGTAGAGGGGTTTATTAGGTTAGGTTTATCCTCATGCATTATTCTTAGGAAAAATTTCACAAATAACCCTTAGATGTAGCCTAAAATCATAAACGACCTCGGTTTTTTGGAAATAGGTAGAAATGACCTCACCATGACTTTGCTTCTATTACTGTGAGACAATTCAATGGCAATTACTATTTTTGTTAGAGATCTGCCCTAAGAGGATGGATTTTTTTTTCATAATATGTAAACATTATTGTTATAAATGAATAAAAGTTATTATTTATAAATTACCCATGTATGACTATATCAATGATTAAAGGTTTCAGAGCTTGTAAATTGACAAAGTTTTTTTTTATTTATTTATAAGATATATTTGAGACATAGAACTTTGTTATATTCAATAATCGGTGTGCCCTGAAAAATGAGCCGGGGGGGGTGGGGGGGGGGGGGGTGGGGGGAGGGGTGTATGGTTTATGTAGTTGACGATTGAAGTTGAAAAAGAAATCAAAAAACAAAATAGGAAGGTTAATAATGAGATTTTTCAAAATAAGGGCGAGAACAGCCGGGTGGTAATTGGCAAATAGCCGAGCGGCTGTTCTCCTTTGGTCCTTCCTATTTTGGCATTTTATAGTACAACCCCTTCTGACTTTTATCTGTTCAATCACACATAACTTCTTGAGTTTAACTCTGATTCACGATCTGTAAATTTTTATAAAAATTAGACATTCGTAGCTTCGCAATTCTTTTCGTGGCTTCTACGGGCATTTTGGTCATTTTTATTACTTGACATTCATCTTTATTTCATCATCGAGCCTCAAGAATCCAGTGTCTATAGCTTACCCCCTACTTTGGAGAAGTTTTTGAGACACAAAAATTGATAAAGTACTCTTGCTTTGTCTTTCCTCCTCTCATTTTGGCATCCTCGCCTCCATCTGCATTCTGTTAGGTTTCTCATTTTCTGCCTTTCTCTTCAATTCTTGTAAAAGAAGTGTGCCCACTCAAGGGCTAAGGTGCCCATCTAAGGGCTAATATGCCCATATAAGGGTTGAGGTGTCCATTCAAGGGCGAATGAAAGCATCCTTATGATGCTATGACAAAACACTCTTTAGTGCACTGACTTCTCAGGGTTTCTAACACTCTTCAGTGCATCTAATTCTTATGGTTTCTAACACTCTTCAGTTCACCGACTTTCTAGGGTTTGGTAACATTCTCTAGTGTACCTATTCTAAGGGCTTCAAACACTGTTAAGTGCACCTACTTAGGATTTTTAGCACTTTTTTGTACACCTCTTTTTAAGGCTTGTGCCTATTCTAAAGGCTTAAAACACTCTTAAGTGCACCTACTTCTTAGGGTTTTCAACACTCTTCAGTGCACCTCTTCTCAAGGCTTGTGCCTATTCTAAAGGCTTAAAACACCCTTAAGTGCACGTACTTCTTATGGTTTCCTTCTAATGCATGCCTACTGAGAAAACTTTTATGCACTACTTTTTGGTCTTTAAACCTTCTCATCCTTCATGCCTTGGCTGATATCCTTTATACCTTTTTCAATCTCCTTAGACTTTGCATCCCTTAGGTTTCATGCCCTTCTTTCAAGTATTCTTCATGCTTCTCTGATCTTTTTTAGTAATTCTTGATTCCTTCTGGTCTGTTGAAAAAAATCTTGATTTGTCAAGTTTTATCATTCTTCATTCTCCACTTCTATTTGCATTCATCATGCTCTTAACTGAGGAGTTCCTATCATGTTGTTTTTTTTGGGCTTATTGGGGATTTTTTTTCATTGTCTTTACAAGTTCTTGCAAAATTCAAACATCTATTGATAATGTAAAATTAATTCAAATTTTCACCTTATTCGGTGTGTTCTTTAACAAATCACTTTCTAGTATCTGAATGAATTTTTCTATGTGATTTGGATCGAAAATTCTATCGACGATTGTTACTCTTTTTTCCTTTTCTACACCTTTATGTTTTGTCTATGTGAATTTCATTTCTGATTCTCTCTCATTCATGACAGATGTGAGCATATGAGTTGGGAGTTCTACCTTCCCCACTCCCCGCTTGTGAAGACCTTTCTTTCCTATGGATGAAGAGATAGGATGCCCGTCATGCGGAGCTCTAGAGGTCTCATGAGCTGGACTTCTTTTGTGATTACATTCACACAATGGCCTGAGATAAGGTAAAAGACATTATAATCATAATTTTATTTATATCACAATCTTACCATGTTTCTTTGCTCTTTGTAGATTCGCTTCGAGTGGTGGAGTCGAGGAGAATTAGTTGGCGGCTATGAAAGCCGCTTCCCCATTCAACTACTACTACATTCTTCTGTCGTATGTGAACATCATGATGTGGTATTTGGGTGATCACATTTATGATTGGTTCGAAGGCCTATCACATCATTTGATTTCTCCTTCTCTACCGGTTCTGATGATATATTCGGCTAACTTAGCTATGGAGCCAAAGGTGTCAGATTATACGACGAAGATTCATTTGAATATGATCGAGTTTCCATTGAGGATGACCTCTTACATTAACTAGGCTCGAGCTAACTTTTACACACTAGACCTGGTCAGTCTGCTGATGAGACTCCTCATCCTTCCGGTAGTAGCTCTTTCGCTTCTTGTGGGAAGAGATCAAGAGTCTCTTTTTTGGGTACTAGCATATCTGCTTCCTTTTTTACTGCTACTCAGTAGCCACGTCCACCTCTAGCTCTTTCAGTTACTCCAATTGTTCTAGCAGACCATGTGATTAGTGACCTCCGAGCTTATCCTTGCAATGTCGTCTACATATGGGATGCTATTTGACAAATCAGCAGTCATATGATCATTGACGATCTGATCATGCTTATTCCCTTTGTTCCATAGGATACCACTGGTAATTCTTCTAACTATATATTCCTCAAGTTTTCTGTCATTCTTTAATCAATTATTAATCATAAAATGCAATGCTATGCATATACCATGGTCTTCTATAGAGCAAGTCTTTCGCATGCAGGCATGGATACGTTTTATAGATGTCACATCATTGTGAGGTAAAGTATCACTATATGCTTCATGTATGCATGGCTTCTGTCTTAATAGTTTTTCTAACTAAGTGATTCTTTTGCTTAGTTTAGATGAGTCATCAAGAGGTTGCTCATTTGGAGTAGAAGGTTGAGCATCTTCAGGCTCAGGTTACTGCTTTCTCCGTCCATATTGATAATGATGGCAATGAGTGGGGACTATCACCACCAGCTTCTTTCATGATTTCTTTTGTTTATCTAGCTCCCTTGAACTTTCATGATGTAATCAGACATAAACAACTTTCAGAAACTTAGTGAAAATTTTTTATTTTTAGCTTCATGCACTATGCATATTTTGATCAATCTTCATTCAAATTTGTTCAAAATTGATTCTACGTCATCATTTATTCAATTCTCAATAAAACAACAAAATTTTGAAGTCATGTGCTCGAAATTGCTCATCAATACGTATCCAGGAAATCGAAAAACACACAAAAGGAGGGGCTGGTGGGCTATTTTGCCCTAATAATCACCAGACAGCTGACAGACTGCCAAGCAACTGACAGTTCTCCCAGTGCTCTTCCTTTTTTCTGACCATTTTTGCTTCGTTCTATGCACTATTTAAGTGCTATTGCTTCTCCACACTTTTGTCTTGTTTCTCAAGATTTCCTTCACGTTTCTCAATGCCTCTTCGTGCTGTTTAACATGTCTGATTCCTCTCTCAAGAACCTCCAGCCTCTCTTGAAGCCTTTAAAGGATGATGACTAAAATGACTCGAATTCAGTAGTCTCTACCATCTAAAGTTCCATTGACATGTGAAGCTTGACATCCTTTTTCTTAAGGGTTGCACAACCTTCTGGATCCTTATCATCACGTCTTCGCTTCAATGGGTAAGAGCTTTGCCACTTGTATGAGGAATTCTTTGCCATACTTGCCTGTTATTCATCAATCTCTAAGAGCATCATTCTGCCTACTATCAAGACACCATTGATATCTGATATTGCCCATTACTTTGACTTTTAGATTTCTACCGTGGGTATTACACCAGAGGCGATAGAGTGATATTATCTTCCATCATGCTTTTACTTGAAAAAATGGATAGGACCTCATCCGGTTGGCATCGCCTTCTTCAGTTTTGCCTTCTTGCGCAGTTTCTACTGGTCTCATTAGACAGCCTTGGTGACTCACATCTTGTGATCATCATTCCTCATATGGGACTTGGTTTAATAGTAGTTCACTTCATTCTAGTTGAGACATTGATCATACTAGATCGAGTCAGGATTGATCTGACTTAGAGGTACAGCGGTAGTTTTCAGCTTCTTCAGGTTTTTCTTTTAACCTTAAATTTTGTCTAAACTGTCTTTTCAGGTTTTTAGCTTAGCGGGTTTATTCATCATCATTTTTTTTTCATGCTCTAATTTTTGCCTAAGTTGCCCTTTTTTGACTTAGCGAGCTTGGCCTAACTTTTGCCTGAGCCACCCTTCTTGGGTTTTCAACTCAACGGGCTTTTTCTTTTTTCTTTTATGCCTTAACTTTTTGTCTAAGTTGCCCTTTTGAGTTTTCAGCTCAGCGGGTTTGCCTTAATTTTCGCCTAAGCCGCCTTTTAGGTTTTTGACTTAGTAGGCTTTTTCTTATTTTCTTTTCTTTTGTTTCTTCTTTTTCATATTTGATTACAAGAGAGGCTATCCATTATAGCACCGCCTGAGGAGAACATTTTCCGTTATAGCTCTCGACTTCATATAAGAAGGAGACTTAAGAGACATTTTTCTTAAAGCGACGGGCTTCAGTAATTTCTGATACTCAAATTCGCTAGCACTATCCATGGTGGAGACTGGAGCATGTGACAATCAGGACCTATATAACATGCATGCCTTTAACAGGTTTCACCCATAGTTCATTCTATGATCCTACTAGATTACGTTGACAGTATGGACTTAAGCAAAGGATCATAGATTCATCGACTGCATTCAGTCGTGGTAGATTGGTCGCTCATTATTTAGAGCGTGCGAAGGATTCTTGACCACATCGAACCATCGAGAGGAATATATTCCATGATTCTAATTTTGAGACTGATGACCGGTACAAGAATTGGGTGTCTTTCCAGGCTTTCATTTCTAATCCTGTTATTCGAGCTAAATGATGCTGTAAGCGATATGGTGAGCCTATTTGTAGTCCATCGAAGAGGTAGAGATGACATTGTTAGTTTCATTATTAGCTTAGATGTTAAATGCTTTCCTTTTGTTATTATGCAAAATATTAAAACATTTCAAAGGCATATTTGTTTTCAAACAATTTTATTTTATTAATAAAAGTATAATCGTTTGTTCTTCGAAAAACATGGGCACAATGAGACAACTTCTGTCATTAATTAGTCATTTCTAGTTTTTTGATTAATTATTTTTACTCTCATGCTCTTTTTTTTTTTTCATACATAATACTTCTTCAGCCTGTCCATGTTGATGGGCTTAGTGAATTTATTCCCTTCCATGTCTGATAGGATGACGACTCCACCGGACATGACCTTCGTCAAAATAAATGGGCCCTCCCAGTTAGGTTTAAACTTCCCTATTAGATTAAACACTACTATCCAAGCCTGTTTAAGAACCAATTTCCCTTTCATGAACTTTCTTGCCTTTATTCTCTTGTTAAAGGCTCGAGCAACCTATGTCTGATATAGTTGCATGTGATATCTGGCTTTCATTCTTTTCTCATCAATTAAGGCCACTTGTTCAGATCTATTATCAATCCACTCCCCTTCAGGAATTTTTGCTTCCATCAGAACTCTCGCTGATTTCATTTCTACCTCAACTCGTAGAATTACTTCTGAACCATACACCAATGAGAAGAGTATCAAGCCTGTCGAACTCCTAGATGTTGTTCTATAATCCCATAACACAAATAACATCTTCTCTGCCCAATCTTTGTATGTCTATACTGTATTGGCCAACATCTTCTTGATGTTTTTATCGGTCGCTTCTCACTCCATTTGCTTATGCTCGATATGGAGAAGACTTATGACGCTTAATTTCATACTTCTCAAATAAAACTTTAGTATCAGCCTGGAAATAAACCCCATTGTCAGTCACAACGTGATGTGGCAATTTAAATCTACATATGATGTTTTTCTCAATGAACTTCGCCATCTGGTTTGCCCCCACTTTACTATAGGACTCAGCTTCTATCCACTTGGGAAAGTAGTCGATTGCCGCCACCACATATCGATGCCCATTAGAGGCTGACGACCTTTTCTCGCCTATAATGTCAATGCCCCATGCAGCAAAGGGCCACAGTGTTGTCATACCTTGTAACTCCAAGGGTGATTGGTGAATCCAATTTCTATTGATCTGGCACTGGTGACACCTCTTCACAAATTGGACACAATCTATTTCTATGGTTAGCTAATAAAAGCCTTGCCTTATTATCTACTTTGCAAGCATTAGCCTATTCATATGTGGTCTAGATACACCATTATGGATTTCCTCTATGAGCCTTCTAGCTTCTTTCTCGTTGACACACCTCAAATGCATCCTTTCTGGCATTCTCTTGTACATCATACCTTGATGACAAGTAAATTGTTGAGCCAATCTTCGTAGTACAGCCCTATCTTTCTCGGTGGTTTCACTTGGTAGAATCCTCTCTTCTAGGTATCTCTTCAAGTCGTAGAACCATGGCTTCTCGCCCACTTCAACCTCTATTACATGAGGTTCCATATAACAAGGACCCTATGCTTGTGATATCATTATTGGTCTCACTAACAATTCTTGTTTACTCACCAAAACTGATGCCAAAGAGGCTAAAGCTTTAGCCGTCTGATTCTTATTTCTAGGGAGATGGGTAAAGGTACATTGCTTGAACCTCCCAATCAACCTTCTGATGTGCTTAAGATACGGTTTCAACCTTCCTTCCCGTAGATCCCAACCTTCATTGGCTTGAGAGATGACTAGTTTTGAATCTTCCAACACTTTTATTTCATCAATACCCATTGCAATCATAACTTCCAAATCAAAGGTACAGGCTTCGTACTTAGCCATATTATTGGTAACTCTAAACTCCAGCTTCTTATAAAGTGGAATGACTTCTTCAGTTGGTGATACTAGAATAACTCCTATTCCAGTACCATTTCAATTGACAGCTCCGTCAAAGAACCTCCTCCATCCCACCCTCAGATGTTCATATGAGAATTTCAACTCCCATGGTTCATCATCATAGATCAGATTCATGGCCAAAAAATCTGTTACTACTCTTCCTTTCATACCTTTTTGGTGACATACTCAATATCAAATGATGGTGCCATCTTGCTAGCTTCCCCACCAATGATGGTGCTTCGTAAAGATACTTCATCAGATCTTTATTTGAGTAGCCTTAATCTTATAAAATTGAAAATAATGCCTCAAATTCTTTGAGAGCTAGACCATGCCTAAGCATGTTTTCTCCACATAGATATACTTCATCTCATACGGCAACAACTTCTTGGTAAGATAATAGATGGCACGCTCTACGCCATTGTCATCTTCTTATGCCAACATAGCACAGATGGCCTCCTCCTCAAGTGCCAAGAAGAGAATAAAAATCTTGCCAGGTTTTAACGGTCTTACAACTAGCAAATTTTGCAAGTACTTCTTAATATTCTCTAATGCCTCTTGGCATTGGTCATTCCACTCCACTGACTGATCCTTCTTTAGATCTAAAAATCGATGAAAAAATTGTGGTCAATTTGATAATGAATCGACTGATATAGTAGATCTTCCAAAGAAACCCTCGAATTTCTTTTTTGATCTCGGGCGATGGCATCTCTGTAATCACCTTAACCTTGTCTGGATCTACTTCTATCCCCTTCTTGCCAACTACAAACCCCAACAACTTCCCTCAGGTCACTCCAAAGATACACTTATTCAAATTTAGCCACAGCTTGTATTTCTTCACCCTTTCTAGGTATTTGTCTAAAGTTTCAATGTGACCTTCTCGAGTCTCAGATTTCACCATCATGTCATCCATATATACTTCTATCTCCTTGTGCATCATGTCATGAAACAGTGTTGTCGTCATTCATTGGTAAGTTACCCACGTATTCTTCAACCCGAAAAGCATAACCTTATAATAATAGGTTCCTCGTTCCGTAATGAAGGTTGTTTTCATCTTGTCTTCATTGGCCATCATTATCTGGTTGTATAAAAATCCATCTACAAAGGAAAACATCACACTAGCGATAACATTGTTCACTATCGCATCAATTTGAGGCAAAGGAAAATCATCATTCGGCGATGCCTTATTCAAGTCTTAGTAATCAACATATATTTGGACCCTTCCATCCTTCTTCGGCATTGGCACGATATTGGCTAACCATTCTAGATATTTCACCACTTCTAAAAACTTGGCTTCAATCTACTTGAAAACTTCTTCTTTAATTTTCTAACACCATTCCAGTCTCAACCTTCTCAACTTTTGCTTGACCGACTTCATGTGCGGATATATTGGAATCATCTACTCAGCGATGCTCCTCTCGATTTCAGACATGTCATCATAAGACCAGGCGAAGACTTCATCATGTTTCTTTAGTAATTTTTCAAATCTCTCTCTCTCTCTCTCTCTCTCTCTCTCTCTCTCTTCAGGAGTTGTATCAAGTGTAATACATATGTTCTTGGGTTTTTAGATTGTGTCAACATTAATTTCATGAGTTTGAATGGTATGGATCTCAAATATGCTAGTGAAATACAAATTAGGATGCATAATGCCATTAGGAAAGACATCACACAAGTAAGCAAACTGATTCTTTATTATATCAAATTTAGAGACATAAACAATGTCCTCTTCTTCAATGAGGTTGGGCATAAATACATCCTCATAAAATACATCTTTGACTCCTTCCTCGATGAAGTCAGGAAGGTCAATGGATGCGTTTATTGATGGTGCTTGATCTTGAGGCTTTTCATCCTTGATGGCGATCTTCTCCATTTCCTCAACCAAGTAATTCCCCTTGGAGATTCCTGCTTGAAGGATATCCTTGAAAATCTCAAATTCGGGCTTTAAGATTCCTTGAAAACCTATGGTTCAGCAGCTCCCACATACTTCGTATATTAGGCAAACTTGATGTATCTCCCCTTCTTGGGCTCAAAGACTTTTTCTGCCCCATCAGACTCATAACCGAAACCTTTTCTAGAAGTTTGGCCTTTGAAATCTAGAAGGGATGGTAAACCAGGTCCATTCCTCCCAATCCCAGTTCTTGGCAAATATCCTTGTTTCTTTATAATTCTAAAGACAATTGAACTGACTTCGTCAATCATGGCTCTGTGAAAGCCTCCCATGGAGGGTATCTCTCCAAGCTTCACACTTAAAGCAGTTGGTGCAATAGTTAAAGCTACATGAATGGTCACAATCTCCCCATCCATGTTGAATCGGATCTTCTGATGTAGTGTGGAAGGAACTTTACCAAGCAGATGAAACCATGCTCATCCTAACAAAGCAGCAAATGTGATTGAAATATCGAGGGACCATAAATTCTATCATAACTTCAATTAGCCCATTGTTTACTAACGCCTTGAAGATCCTAATGGCACTCCTCTTCGAGTCATCATAGGCCCTGATCACCATCTCACAAGGCTCAAGATCATTTTCACTGACCACGTACTTATGCAATATCTTCATGGGCACAATATTAATGATAGACCCATCATCCACGATAATGCAAGAAGATATCTTCCCACCAATCTCTGTGGTGATGAATAATGGCCTATTATGATTCCTTCCTTCAAAAAGTTAATCTTCATCAGTGAAGGTGATTTCACCCTTCTCATTTACCCTTTTGGGTACTCCTCCGTTCATAGCAGCTATCATCTCATTTGGAGTGCTAGCCATTAATATATCCACCTCTACCAAAGCCTCGCCATGGCTTTTCTATGCTTTTGGGATAAGATTAACAAGTCCCAAATGCTAGCATTTGCTTGGGTCTTGTTCAATTGTTTGATCACTTGATCCTCTTAGTCTTTGGTTTCTTCCTTGGCAACCTATTTGCCTTTCTCAACAGTCTTCTCCTTCCCGACTGACTTTTTCTTCTCTCTCTTGTGGTAAAATCTACCACTTATTGTTCTCCTTGTACATTCTCACTCTCGCCCTAAAGTGTTTTTTCCTCAATTCTCACTCCCTCTTCTTTTTCATTACTATTAAAGTCAACCTAAAAGTTTGGAAGGGTCTTAACTTTAAGAATGTCATCCTAAATACCTATAACTCTCACTTATTTGCACTTTCTAGGTAAGCTCTCTCTTCTCACAAGGTTCTCAACTCGCTTCTCTTTCCTAGCTTTGCTACCCTTCTTTACTTTAAGTCGTCTAGGTGGTGGGCCTTTTCTAGCCCTTTTTCTAGCCATCTACTTCTTGGAAAAGGCACTCGATGATGTGGACTTCTTCTTGATGGAGGTCACCTCAACTTTTTCTTCTTCTTATTCTTTTTCTTATGGCTTTTCCTCCTCTTGGTCACCAAGGCACACAAATTCAGGTTTCAAATTTTGTTTAGCTCACTCCACTCCAATGTTAGTCCATCCACCCTTCTTGATGTAGATCTTAGCTGCCAAAGGAATGGGCTCATCTTTCGCCCTCTCAATGATCTCCTTAGGTTCTTCTTCTTTGGGCTCTTCGACCTTGGGCTCTTCGACATTGAGTTTTTCAATCTTATGCTTCTTCTTCATGGCCACCTTTCTAGTGGACCCTTCTTGTTGTTCAAGCTTGGACTTCTCCCTTCTTTTGGCTCTCTCAACCATACTCGATTTACTTTTTTTAAAGGAGTTCATGACTTGCTCCTCAGTCAAGCCCAACCCAATCATGTTGGTCATTAGAGGAGGTACTTGGGTAATTAGGTAGTGGATTACTTCTTGTGTTGGGCTCATGCATTTCTAGGTCAAAAATCTGGCCCTTGTTGATCAAATCTTGGATCTAATTATGAAGATGAGTGTAATCATCAGTCTTATGCTCGATCACTTAGTGGAATTCACCCTTCTTGTGATAACTCCAATTCCTCGATAATGGATTTGGAAGCTTTCTTAGTGGCAATGGCTACAAGATCCAAGATCCTTATGGTTCTTAATCTTGCAAAGATCTTGGTCAATAGTCTCCCTAAATGATTGAACTTCCTTGTAGAGAGACTACTTTCACCTTTACATGCTTTATGCTAGACCTAGTAGCTTGATGATACTGCCACTGACTTCTTGTAGGGTAGCTATTATTGCTTCTTTTCTGTCTGGCCTCTAAATCTTCTATTTGAATGCCTGAGTCATACAAGTCTTCAAATGTTTTGATAGAGAAGCCTACAAGCCTATCACTGATGAAGGCATAAGCTCCATTTATTACCATATGGGCCTGGTCTTTTTTTATGGGACTGGTGGTCATCTTGGCAGCCTTGGCCTTCCAACGAACTAGATACTCTGAGAAGGTTTCATTGGGTTTCTGACATGTCATCTCCAAGTCCTTCAAGATTACACCCAGTTGGGCATTTTGATGATATTGCTCTATAAACTACTCAGATAGCTCTTCTCAAGCTTCTCGAACTCTCCTGGGGAGGTCAAACATCATCTTCTAGAGATAGCATGAAGTACTTCAAGATATACTCCTTTGACAACGGAATGGTGACCATGACAGCTGCATACTATCTCAAGTGCATCTTTAGGTTACCTTCTCCGTTGAATTTGGGCAAGTCTGGTAGGCAAACTTTGGCGACAAATCATTGTCTCCAATGAGTAGGATATCATCTAGGTCTTTAACCCTTTCAACCCCTTCTTCTTCAAGAGGGATTAGACTTTCTCCATGTCCTTGGCTAACTGCTTGATCGATTTGAGCTTTTCTTGATTGATTAGGCTTTTCCCCCTATCTTTGCCTTACCAAGTCTCACCATCACCATCATCATTACCTCAAGTGGCAGCTGGTTCATGCGGTTGGGCCCATTTTGGAGTGCTTCAATGAGTTGGGCCACTTGTTATTGGAGTGCGATAATATCAGTTCTCAACTGGGCCATTTTTAGCATTATTGTTGTTGGGCATAGCTATTTTGTCAACTGGCTCTTTTTGCCTCGTCAAACGACCACCTCGTCTAACCTAAGCTGTGATGGCTGCAAAACAAACATTTTAATACCATGCATGCATTCATGTATGCATTATGTGATCCATGCTCATACAAAGGCATAGACACACCTTCAACCTTTAAACCTTATCTCTCCCACACACATGAGGTCGAGTCTCCTTTCCTAGGATTTTTGGCCTCATTCCCAAGTCATCATCATGGGATATAAAAATGCAAGATTCTCTCACCTATTTCAAACAAACATGTTAATGTTGGATTCTCTATTATTATCATAACATGACTTTCTAAACGTCATTATAACCTTAACTCACGGCACATGTCCTCATTTTGTTCTTATGAGCGACTCAACATATAGCATTCGTTCATGGTTCCATGAGATTTGAGTTGATGTTATTATAATCATGGGGAATTGAGATCCGTATAAATGCATTTCAACATAGGTTTTGGATATTCATCCTATGGAAAATTTCTAGAGTCATCTACATGGGCTTGAGTCTCAAGGGTCCAATGGTCTGGGCTCCTTAGAGAGAGAAATGGCCCCTTGGACTGGTCTCTTTTTATAACAATTCAATGGTACGTGCTCAAAGGTGGTGACACAAACATGAGTCGTCTAGGGGTTGATTGAAGCCAAAGACTTCTCATGCCAATATGGCTAGTTTAGGCAGTTCATGTTCATTGTGTGCAAAAATATAGTGATGTAAGGACTCAAAATGTCAATATGAGCTATTAGAATTTGTTATCCTAATCGGAATTAACTTCTCTAATCCCTAGCGGAGTCGCCACTGTGAACAAAGCTTTTACCCTGCTAGAGCGTTTACGACCATGACACTATATCGAAGCCTATTTCAAGGCTTAAGAGAACACAAACGAGCCGTGGACATGTCTGGAGAAATGGAGTCGCCACTCAATTATTCAATTGAGAATGAATAGAAGCATTTTGATCCCTCACTTCAAGACCTAAACCACCCTCATCCCTTTAGAGATAGGTTCGGGAAGTTAGGTACAAGTCATTTGACCTGTCCGGATCAAAATCCAGCCTCCACTATGGTATACCAAATAAAAATATCTATATTGGTATACATCCACTTAAGGTTGCTCGTTTTATGCACACATGTCAAGTTTTATCTTCATTAATTATATGAGTTATTCAACCAAAACAGTAGTATATTCATACACAGAAAGAGGAAAGAGAATATATTACATTTCTTTCAAACATGGAGGAAGAAGAAGAGGATTGTATTGCTTTGTTCTTTAACAATAAAATAAATTCTATAAAGTATACATCCATCTAATTATAAGTGATAGTCCCTCACCATCAATGTGAGTCGACCACCACTTCATGGTATCATACAATAGCATTTCTTATTATGACATATTCAATAATAATACAAGGCCATAATCTAATATCATCGCACTTCGACCTAGATTCGATAATTCTATCATGGCAATTGCTATTGTAGCATAATTCATATCAATTCATTAAGATCATGGCATTTCTAGCCTAATTCAAACAATTGAAATCAAACAAAGCTGTTCTAACCTAATCCAAGCATTCAAAGGGACAACATGGTAATTCTTACCTATTCTATGCTATTTCCAAGCATACTTCAAAGCAATTATAAGTTCTTCTAACATGATTCTGATCATGTGTTCCTAAGCATGATTCTAAGCATTCGCAAAGGAAAATAAATTCCTAAACATGATTCTAATAAAAAAGGGATAGCGGACTTACCTCGACATATTTTTCCATCTCGCAAAATAAACAAAAGGGTTAAACAATTCATAAACCCCTAAACATGCTCCTAAGCATCAAAATAAACCCTAATCATGCTTAATTCTAAGCAAGAAAAATAAACAAGAAAATATGAGGAAGAAGAGAGGATTACTCTTAAGAAGTATGATGAACACTTAAATATGCATGTTTAATAAGAGTTTAGTTCATCATATTGCATTAATAGTGTCATTAAATTCCTCAACTTAAGCATATTTGTAGCATTTGCATCTTTGGAATTAATTTCTCTTAATTTTGGTTTTGTTACAGGTTCGGTAAAATGGGCATAACTCTCTATTTATAGATCAGAATGGTGCAATTCTTAATGTTTTGGAAAGCTGATTTAATTGTCTACAAGATTGCATTTCACAAACATCATCAAATTCGGGCTCTTAGTGAACCAAAATTGGGCTTGAAGTGAACCCATCTACAGTCTCGGCCCAGTCTGACCAGGCCTCAGTATTTGGACCGTATCTCTCAAAATACGTATCCAAATTGTGCAAATCAATATGTTCTAGAAAGCTGAGAGAAATATCTACAACTTTCATGAAGACATGTGATTAAAATTCACAACATTTCGATGTCAAAATTGATGGTCAAAGTCGGTGCCTAATGATCCCAATTGTCAAAGATATTTACAACTAATATTTGACAATTATGCCCTTGTAATTTGACAAGTTTGCCCCTGGATGTATCTATAAATAGAGGTGCCTTGTGACCCATTAGGGCATCTTGGCCTTGGCTGGAACATTTTGGCTTTGGCTAGGATCTTGTATTGTGTTTTGTGTGTTTATGTTATTAATGAATTTCCTTTTTCTTGCATTTTATTTTCTTTCTATTATAATGTTCTTCTAATTTCTCTTTTGCTAAGGTGAAAGGGTGAAACCCTTGATATGAGAATAAGGATTCTCTAACTCTTAATATGTGCTTAATAATCTTAATCTTATAATGTTTATTCAATATGATTTATATTTAATTTCTTAATCAATCTTGACACCACTCGTAAAGTGGAGGTCTTGATCCATTGTCGACAATCCTTGGCACATCAAATGCTTGGATCCTTTCTAGATGATGTATGGTTCTTCCTTACCGACACGAATCTAGTTAGGAACCTTGATTTGTTGTAGACATATGATGATTGGCACATTGGATGCTTGAACCCATTTACAAGAAGTGGTATAAATATTGGTAATGAAACAAATATAATTCATATAACTAAAATGGGTTAATTATCCTTATTTGAAATATCAAGGGCGGATCCCCTAACCTTAGCCTTCATTGTTATTGTGTTAATTCCTCTTGTATTTTAATTATTCTATTGTTTATGAACTTTTTATTTTATTTACTATGGTAGGTTCTACCACCTTATGAAATTGTTCTTTAATTTACTATGGTTGGTTATACCACCTATTTCCATGGATGGTTTTACCTCCTTTTGCCTTTTGTTTTATATTTGAATGGTCGGTAATACCACCTACCATCTTTACATATTTGTTGAGATTATCTTATCATTTCTTTCAATTATTCATATCATATTTGCTTAACTTATAATTTGTAACGCTAAAATCTCCTTCCTCGTGGATCGACCCCGGTCTCACCGGGTTTTATTACTTCGACACTCCTATACTTGGGAGACAATCCTTTTTCGGATGTGTCAAGTTTTTGGCGCCGTTGCCGGGAAGGTAAAAATTGGCGTGCAAAATTGTAAGTGTTCTATTTTCTCATCTTAGATCTAAATTTTTTATTGTGTGTTCATCTTTTGCTCTCTTTTCTTCTCCCTTTCTTGCATGAAAATTTGGTCACGAACATCTAGTGGTAGACTTGTTAGAAAAACATCATCTTCCTTAGAAAACATGGCCGACAATCATGAGGAAATATTCACTGATGAAGGGGACAACCGTTCGCAACAAAATGATCAAAACCAACGAAGAACCCTCAAAGACTACATGAAATACCAGGTAAGACTAGTGCAGCCGCCCACAAACAAAAAACCATCTTGTGTAGTTTCTCCTCCAGATTCACTCCATTTCAATTTCAAACCAAGTTTTGTTCGACTTCTACCCACTTTTCATGGCCTTGACATGGAGAACCCATATTCGCACTTGAAACTCTTTGAAGAGGTATGTAGCTCCTACACTGACCCAAATTGTAGCATAAACACCATTAGATTAAAGCTTTTTCCTTTTCTTTAAAAGATAAAGCTAGAACATGGCTACAAAATTTGAGGTCGAATTCCATCAGTTCATGGGATGAGATGAAACAACAATTTTTGAAAAAATTTTTTCCTACCCATAGAACAAATTCTCTTAAAAGACAAATTTCTGACTTCTCTCAAAAACAAGGGGAAACCCTTTACCAATGTTGGGATAGGTATAAAGAACTACTTAATACCTGTCCTCACCATGGGTTTGAAACTTGGAGAATAGTTGCACACTTCTATGAAGGGTTAACACCTCAAGATAGGCAACTAGTAGAATTAATGTGTAATTGAGAATTTAAAGAAAAAAACCCTGAGGAAGCACTTGACTTCCTAGATTCCTTGGCAGAAAAGGCACAAAATTGGGACACTGCTGGCACCTATGAGGTACCAAGCAAGGCCCACACCTCGACATCCAATAGAGGTATTTACAACCTTAGGGAAGACCATGACCTTCAAGCCAAATTCGCATCCCTAGCTAGAAAAGTCGAGGCTTTAGAGATAAAAAAGAGTGGTCAATTGAAATCTATTCAAGAAAATGTCTGTAACATTTGTGATGACAATGACCATTCTACTGATGATTGCCCAACTTTGCCTGCCTTTAGGGAATGTCCCCATGAAGAAGCCAATGCCTTGAACACTTTCAAAAGGCCAAATCACAATCCATATTCACAAACCTACAATCCTGGTTGGAGAAATCATCCAAATTTTAGCTGGAAAAATGACAATCATGCACAACCTTCACAAGTCCCTTTTCAAACACGACAAAATTTTCAAAATTCTCATGATCATGCATATGCTCCTCCTCCTAGGAATGACCTTCAAGAAACATTGCATTCATTCATTACAAAGCAAGAGACTTTCAATAGCCAAACTGCTCAAACATTAGCAAATTTGTCAAAAACTCTTGCAAAATTTGCATCGACATTTAGCATCCAAGAGAAGGGAAAATTTCCTTCTCAAACATTGCAAAACCCAAAGATCAATCTAAC
>SNVD02014338.1:10000-11231 GCA_013180625.2 Boswellia sacra
CCCAAAGCCCCCCAAAAGATTTCACCCGCCTCCGGCGCGTTTGGGCGCTTTTCCAATTTGCCCTTTCTCTCTCTAAAAATCAACTCCGAAGCCCCCACGGCGCCCGAAACCCAACTCTTCTTTCCCATCGCTGCCTCACAGTTTTCTTTGCTCCCTTCGCAAATTTCTCAGCCCCAACGCCCCACAAAGCCCGCGTTCCAGTCCCTTGTGACAGCTCACCCATCAATGGGAACCACCCTGATAATGAGTGCAATGCTAAAAAAGCCCATTTTAGGGGGGATGCAGTCCGCTGGGGGGCCTCCGGGCCAAGCCATGCAAACACCCCCCTCGCCCATGCACACTTGCAGGCTTTGGTGTGTGCGTTGGGTGGGCATGGCATGCAACTCCAGCGGATATTGTCGGCATGTGTCGGCATCGGTGGTGGGTCCCAGTACGAAAAAACGTGGACTGAGCTCAATGCTTGAGCTGGTGCTTGGGCAGCTCTTGTGCGCAGCGCAGCTTGTAAGTCGTAGTGCAAGGGCAGCAGAAAGCATCGCTTAGGCATGGCGTGATGCCCCCATCCCATCCCCGTGCTTCGGGTGTGCTCCAGCCCGCTCTTGTGCGCAGCGCAGCGTGTAAGTCGGAGTGCAAGGGCAGCAGGCAGCAACGCTCGGGCTGGGGGGGGACTGAGCTCCATGCTTGAGCTGGTGCTTGGGAAGCTCTTGTGCGCAGCGCAGCTTGTAAGTCGTAGTGCAAGGGCAGCAGAAAGCATCGCTTAGGCATGGAGTGATGCCCCCATCCCATCCCCGTGCTTTGGGTGTGCTCCAGCCCGCTCTTGTGCGCAGCGCAGCTTGTAAGTCGTAGTGCAAGGGTGGCAGGCAGCAACACGTGGGTCGGGGGTGGCTATCTCGGTCGATGACGGCTTGTGCTTGACGTTGCTCGCTCCTCCTTCGAAAAATTGTCCCTCGTGTGGTTCCATGTTCTATCGCGTCCCGCGGTGCTGGCGCGGCACGACTTGACGTTTCTGCATGCTCAACAGTTTCGAATGTTGGGTTGTAGTTCGTTGGGTTGTGCTGCTGCCAAGTGAACGCAACGGGCGTGTGAGTGGTGTTTGGATGGCGTGGGTTGGCAGGCTCCGTGCTCGTGCATCGAACTGTTGACGCCCCATCCTCTTAATTATTCCCCAATGCGTTGTTGCTGCCTTGGGGGTGCGTACGGTATCCTGTGGTGCTTACCTACCCGAAGGAATTCG
>SNVD02014341.1:0-113035 GCA_013180625.2 Boswellia sacra
TAATAATCAATTTCAATGATAATATTCCATCTTAATTTATGTTATATGAGGTGTGTATTGCATTTAATCGTGAGAGCAATTGGGTATCCAAACAGAATGTTAATTAAGTACATATGATTGATATTAAAGAAATTAGAGAATTCAACCCAAAATGTTATACCTAAGGCAATCCTAAATTATTGACACAAGGTGTTAATCAAAACAAGATCGTTCTCATATGAGAGAATGACTTTTTCGTCATTCATATTAAAAATTAAATTATTAAAATATCTTTATGAATAATATAATTTGAAATATTTTAATTAGATTCATATCTTCTAGAATCATGAGCGTTTGTAATAAAAAATATGATTAAAAAATAATGTATATATGTATATATAAAATACAAAAGACATTCTATTTGCAAAAAAACAAATATATATATAGTTTTTGCCATGAAAATCAATATCTTTACTATTTGAAAAAATTGCTTTTCTTGAAAGTAATGTCTTTCAATTATTATTTGTATTTCTTAACTGATATCTATTTGAAAAACTTTTCACATTGCTTATAATTAAAAAAAAAACTTTGATAATTTCTAGCCTAATAATTTTTTTTTTTATATTGGTAAATATCCGCTTCAACAAACTTTGGTTTCTCTTGTATAAAGGAAGGAGGAAGTCGTATATTCCTACAGCTACATGCTTGCATGACAATGTTTTAGATCAAACTATGTATTTTTTTTTTGTTTAGGATAAAAGCTTAAACAAACAACTCCAATACATGCATATATCAAGTATGATTCTATACTATATAATATAATTTTATATTATTCCCTCTTTTTTAAAATAATTAAAAGTTAATTTACTTGTTAAATGTTATAACTTCGATGTTGTCGTGGAAATAAATACGACCCATGTAGAATCTAGCAGGTGTGCGATCTAGTACCTCTGACACTCGCCAGTATATTATATTCTAAAATGTTAATTTACATAAAAAGTAGCAAAAAATTAGATCATTTGTGGTATATTTTCTATACCCTTATTGGTACATTTTGTAAAATTTATATAAAAATTATAAATGAGCGTATAAAAATTATAAATAATTTTTTTACAATATTTACAACTTTTTGTTTGATTTAAAATTTTTATATATTTATTTATAATATTTACAAAAAAGTTCACAAAATATAAAGGTACATTTCATAGATAGGAAATATTTTCGTGACATATATAAGCATATTATAATTAAAATTAAACTAAAGTTGACAATTGTATAAATGGGGTCGCGACATCAATTAACGAATGGAAGTATTGTTTTGTCATCACCATCAAAAGTGCTTTATTTATTCCACAAAGTAAACATTTAATAATGTACAGAGAGAGAGAGAGAGAGAGAGAGAGAAAGAGAGAGAGAGAGAGAGAGAGAGAGAGAGAGAGAGAGTAATTGAGTACCGATCATGGAAGAACAGGATTGTTAGGTTAGAGGGATCATTTCTGAAGTGATGCTAACCAATAAAATGAAGAGCAAAGCAATTTGGATGGTACAGAAGAAAAGAAAACTGAACTTATTAGATGTTAACAATATTACAGAAAGTTTAATTAACCAGCACCACTGAAAGTGGAAATTTATTCTTGAAAATAATGATAAAAACCATGCATGGTGGGATCCTGACCATCAGAATCAGATGGACTGACAAGAGCCCTACGGAAGGAATATCTCGGGGGAAAACGATACATCAAAAGGCTGCATTTATCGAATTAATTCATCAATGCCTCATATTCTATATATGCTCAACTTTACACCATTCGTACAATTTTGTTGCTGACAAAATAGGTCCCCAATTTCTTGTGAATCCACTGTACAAAAACGATATATCATAAACTGCTTCGTGTGGGCTGTTGGAATAACAACAATTTTTTTTTTTCCTTTTCTGTTTCTCCGTTTTCTTCTTCTTCTTTTTTGTCTGAAGATAAGTATTGTTTATATAAGAAATATTAAGTTCAAAATAATGTTTAGTACCTATACATAATATTATTTTTTTAACATGATCAAATTATTTATTATTTATCATCGTTGTGATGTCCATCTGGATCTTCTTACATATATATTTGATGTTATCTTACCATCAAATTAGTTATACTAATAAATTAACAAGAAAAATTTTTAAAAAAATCAGTAAGTTAGGATTTAATTCTTATGGTTATTTATTTCTTATCATGTGTCATACGTACTCATGTTATAATAACGTATATTAGGCTCATTTTTAATCATTTTTTATGAAATATTTACCATTAGCTAATGTTGCTTATAAAGACCACTCGTCGCTTGAATATATCTTGCATAAAATCTCTTTGCATATTGGGAGCTTTAGTTTACATGCTTGACTGATAAGTGTCTATTTATATATCATTTTTATATCAATTCGTCCATGTTTCTGTGCTATATTCTTTGGTATTTTTATGTTTTTGTGTGGTTTTGATATTTGTAGAAGTTTTGGAGCAACTTGCACAAAAATGGAGTAAAACCCTTCATTTTCACCTCTGCTAGTCAGTGATCTTCTCGGATTTAATTGTATTGATATACAATGAACCCGACGACATGTTATATACCGTTGGAAAGCTCTCGAAATCTATTTTCTGGAGAAATTTACGGTTTATAAATCCATTCAGTGTACCAAAAGTTCTAATCAAAACAGTGTGAGATGTATAGAAATATAATTCCACAAGTCACTGTAGCATGTATAATACGGAGCACTGTAGCAATTCACTGTAGCAGAGTATTTAAACACCTTTTAGGGTTTTATTTTGATTACTTGAAGAGGGGAGAACGTGGAGGAGGCTGCATCTTTGGATTTCTCTCATCTCTTGGAGTTCTTGAAGGAGAAAGAAGGCTTGGAAAGAGGAAGAACTACAATCTTAAGAGATTTTCATCAAATTTGCTAAGTTTTTCCTTTCCCTTTCATTTTCTGGAATGTCTCCATATTGTATTGTATTTGTATTGTTTCTGAATATGTGTAACTAAATCTGAATTGGTTGAGGGTGATTTCAAAGCCCTTGATATGGATTTTGTGAGTTGATTGTGTAAGAAATTGTTATCCAATTCTCTAAATGAAGTTGCTTGTATTTTCCCATATCTAATGCTTATGATTGCTTACTGATTGTATTTGGAATGGCCAACTGAATATAATTTGTTTTTGTCTATTGCTAGATTAGAAATCTTGATCCGTAATTGTCATGAATTTCCAATCATTAGTAGCAAAATTGTGATCAGAGATTGCAATTGGAAATACAACCTAGGTTAAATAATCTGAACTTGTGTGATTATTGCTTAGATCAACCTATCTTTCTCATCGTAATGCTTCCATTGAATTAAACTTAGAGAGCTTGTTCTAGGTTGTTTAATGGATAGAGATTAAATAAAGAGCTTGTTTATTAACAACAAAGTAAGGAAAGATTGGGGTAACAGAGCTTGTTGTTATCTACGGTTGGTAACTTCAATACTGTAATTGGATGACAATTCTATGTTAATTCACAAATTCATATCTTGTGGCAGAGAAAGAACCCTTAACCAAGTGCCTCTCATTGATTTTTCACTCCATTTTACTTTGTGTTGTGTTATTGTGCATTTACATTAATATTTCAATTAGTTAATCCATCAACAAAACCCCCCCATTTACTCTGTTTTTGCTTTCGAATAACAAATTTAATTAGAATCAATCCTCGTGGGAACGATATCTTACTCATCACTTTATTATTTGTGCGACTAGTATACTTGCTAGTTTTGAACGCATCAAGTTTTTGGCGCCGTTGCCGGGGATTGATTTTCTAATCAATTTGTTATTTTGTTTTTACTACTGATTCTTGATTGTTATTTCCTGATTGTTGGTGTTTAGGCTTTTATGTCCGAGGGAGAAGCGGATCAACGACTTAAGAGAATTAATGAGTTTCTCCAATCCTCGAATTTAAGGCTAAATCGGTTAATTTCAACTCCACCTCCAGAATTTGACCTTGCACGACATACTTTCCTCCCATCTTCTTGCAGTTCAATCAAATCTGAATCGGAAGCAATGGCGATGGAAAACGATCAGACTCTTAAGGAGTTAGCGGCTCCAATTATTGATCAACAACCGCTATGCATAAGCACCAATTTTGAGATAGATTTTGAACTTAAATCTGGACTGATTCATCTCTTGCCTACATTTCATGGTTTTGCAGGAGAGGATCCGAACAAACACCTCAAAGAATTTCATGTGGTATGCTCAAGTATGAAGCCAACCGGCGTTTCTGAAGAGCAAATTAAATTGAGAGCTTTCCCATTCTCATTAGCAGATTCGGCAAAAGATTGGCTATACTATCTACCACCAGGTACCATTACCACTTGGAATGAGATGAGTAAACTCTTTTTGGAGAAATACTTTCCAGCCTCGAAAGTTACAAATATTAGAAAAGATAATAGTGGCATTCGACAACACAATGGAGAATCACTTCATGAATATTGGGAGAGATTTAAAAGGTTATGTGCTAGCGGTCCAAACCACCAAATTAGTGATGGACTCCTAATTCAATATTTCTATGAGGGTCTCTTACCAATGGAAAGGAGTATCATTGATGCTGCTAGTGGTGGAGCACTAGTTAATAAAACAACGAACGTTGCAAGACGTTTGATTAGTGACATGGCAGCGAACTCCCAACAATTCAGCAGTCAATTTGAGCCACAACTACCAAAAAGAGAAAATGAGGTAAGTACTTCAAACATTGAACAACAACTTTGTGAACTTACCTCTCTTGTAAAAAAATGGCTGTAGGACATATGCAGCAATCTTATGCATGTGGGGTATGTTCTGCCATGGACCATCCAACCGACATGTGTCCAACTTTGCAAGAAGGAGAGACAGAACAAGCCAATGCCATGGGTGGATTTCCAGGACAACCAAGGCAAAGGTATGACCCTTTCTCCAATACTTACAATGCTGGATGGAGAGATCACCATAATTTAAGATATGGGAATCATCAACGAATTGCCCCAAATGCCATACCAAATCGACCACCAGGTTTCAATCAACCAAGGGTGCAGCAACCATTTCTCTAGGATATTGTTAAAGCACTTGCCACTAACACAATACAATTTCAGTAGGAAACTAGGGTAAGTATCCAAAACTTGGAAAATCAAATGGGACAATTGGCTAGTAACATGAGCAAATTTGAGAGTCAAAGCTCCGAAAAATTACCTTCTCAACCGGTGATCAATCCAAGAGAGAATGCTAGTGCTGTAACATTGAGAAGTAGGAAGCAATTAGAGATTCCACCAAAGAAATCACAAGCTGATGAAGGGGATGATACCACTCCCACCATGAATAAAACATCATTTTCTAAGGTAAATCCTAAAACCCACATTCCTTCATATGTTACTCCTCCACCTTTTCCTAGCAGATTTGCAAAATCAAAGAAGGAGGAACAAGAGCAGGAAATCCTGGAAACTTTTTGTAAGATCGAGGTAAATATATCACTTCTGGATGCTATTAAGCAAGTACCTCGTTATGCAAAATTTCTCAAGGAGTTTTGCACCAACAAGAGAAAGTTGAAAGGAAATGAGAAGGTAAGTGTGGGGGAAAATGTTTCAGCTGTATTGCAAAGAAAAATTCCTCCGAAATGCAAAGATCCTGGTACATTCACCATTCCATGCACCATTGGTAATACCAAGTTTGAAAGAGCTATGTTAGATTTAGGAGCATCAATTAATGTCATGCCCTATTCTATTTATGCTTCCTTGATTCTTGGACCCCTTGCGGAAACTGGTATTGTAATTCAACTTGCTGATCGTTCTAATGCATATCCCAAATGAGTTGTGGAAGATGTGCTTGTGCAGGTAAATCAATTAGTTTTTCCAGTAGACTTCTATGTTCTGGAAATGGAGGATGAGACATCTCCCAATCCAACACCGATTCTTTTGGGGAGGCCATTCTTGAAAACTGCCCGAACGAAGATTGATGTTCATGATGGCACTCTCACCATGGAGTTTGATGCGAGGTGATTCGTTTCAATATTTTTAAGGCAATGAGGTACCCTAGTGACTTGCATTCTGTTTTTGCAGTTGATGTTATTGATTCTTTGGCACAACAACTTTTTGAGTTAGCTCGCAAGGATGCATTGGAAGTAGCCATTAGTGAGCATATTGGGGCAAAAAATTCCAGAGAATCGAGGAAGTTGATACAAGTGTCTAAAGAAGTGGAGGAAGCTGTGGCAAGCTTGGATGAGACTATAGCTATCACCACAAACAGGTATGATGTTCCGTACATTGAATTACCTTTATCTAATGAAAAACTTCTTCCTTCTGTGATGAAAGCACCTACCTTGGAGCTTAAGCCTCTTCCAGATCATTTGAAGCATGTATTCTTGGGTGAGAAAGATACTTTGCCAGTCATAATAGCAAAGGGCCTTGCACCATTACAAGAAGAGAACCTCATCCGAGTGCTTCGAGATCACAAAACAGCCATTGGGTGGACAATCGCTGACATCAAAGGTATTAGTCCAGCCGTATGCCTGAGGGGGGGGGGGGGGGGGAATAGTACGGGGGGGGGGGGGGGGGTTGATAGGCGAGTAGAGGGAGATAGTTTTGGCATGCACGCATCTTTTAGAAGAGGACCAAGCCCACTAGAGAAGCATAGCGGAGATTGAATCCTCCAATGATGGAAGTTGTCAAGAAAGAAATCCTGAAATTGTTAGATGTAGGTGTGATTTATCCAATTTCGGATAGCAAGTGGGTGAGTCCAGTCCAAGTTATTCCGAAGAAATCTGGTGTTACAGTGGTTAAGAATGATAATAATGAGCTAGTTCCCACTCGTATCCAAACCGGCTGGCGAGTTTGTATTGATTATCGGAAGCTCAATTCAGCAACTCACAAGGATCACTTTCCTTTGCCATTCGTTGATCAAATGCTGGAGAGGTTAGCAGGTCATTCTCACTATTGTTTTCTTGATGGCTATTCAGGATATAATCAGATTGTCATTGCCCCCGAAGATCAAGAGAAAACTACATTCACATGCCCATTCGGTACATTTGCCTATCAACGCATGCCATTCGGTCTTTGCAATGCCCCTGCCACTTTCCAAAGGTGTATGGTAAGTATTTTCTCTGATTATGTTGAGAATATCATTGAGGTATTTATGGATGACTTTAGTGTTTTTGGTGATTCTTTTGATAAATGCCTTGATAACCTTACACTTATACTTCAAAGATGTATGGAAACTAAACTTGTTCTAAATTGGGAAAAATGTCATTTTATGGTAGATCAGGGTATAGTTTTGGGACATGTTATTTCTGTTAAGGGTATAGAGGTGGATAAATCCAAGATAGATCTTATATGTTCCTTACCACCTCCCACAAGTGTGCGGGATATTCATTCGTTTCTTGGCCATGTAGGTTTCTATCATAGATTCATCAAAGATTTCTCGAAGATAGCATTGCCCCTATGCAGATTATTACAGAATGATGTGGCCTTTGAATTTGATGAGAAATGCAAAGAGGCATTTGAGAAACTAAAGGAACTCTTGACTTCGGCTCCAATAATCCAATCTCCGAATTGGGATCATCCATTCGAGATCATGTGTGATGCAAGTGACTATGTGTGGGTGCCGTTTTGGGTCAACGAATTGGCAGAATTTCACATGCCATTTACTATGCATCTCAAACTTTAAATGATGCTAGAGGCTTAATTATTCTACAACTGAGAAAGAGCTCCTGGCGGTTATTTTTGCTTTAGAAAAATTTCGTTCATATTTGATTGGTACTAAAGTAACCGTTTATTCTGATCATGCAGCTTTGAGGTACTTGCTCATAAAGAAAGATGCTAAACCAAGGCTTATCAGGTGGATACTCTTTTTACAGGAATTTGACTTGGAGATCAAAGATAAGAAGGGAAGTGAAAACTTAGTTGCAGACCATCTCAGTCGCATTGTCCATGATAAGAATACACTGCTATTACAAGAAAGTTTTCCAGATGAACAATTGTTGTCTCTAAATGTAGTAGCCCCTTGGTATGCAGATATTGTCAACTACTTAGTTACCAAGAAGCTACCACATTACTTGACTCGAGCTCAAAGAGACAAGATCAAGAACATTGCCAAGTATTACATATGGGATGATCCGTACTTATGGAAGCATTGTTCTGACCAAATGATAAGAAGGTGCGTTTCTGAATCTTAATTTAATTCAATTTTAACCTTCTGTCATTCTTATGCATGTGGAGGTCACTTTGGACCAAAAAGAACAGCCCTCAAAGTTCTTGATTGTGGATTCTACTGGCCATCATTGTTCAAGGATGCATATCTATTCTGCAAAGCTTGTGACCGTTGTCAAAGGACAGGTAATTTAAGTGCCAAAAATCAAATGCCACAACCCCCTATACTTATTGTTGAGATTTTTGATGTGTGGGGTATTGATTTCATGGGTCCTTTTCCTTCATCTTTTGGTAATGTTTACATTATACTTGCTGTGGATTATGTTTCTAAATGGGTGGAAGCAAAAGCTACGAGAACTAATGATTATAAAGTTGTTGTAGATTTTGTGAAATCTAACATTTTTGCGAGATTTGGAACACCAAGAGCCATGATTAGCGATAGAGGGACACACTTCTGCAACAGATCATTTGAAGCCTTGCTCAAGAAATACAACATCACTCACAAGTTGTCTACTGCATATCATCCACAAACTAGTGGTCAAGTGGAAGTTTCAAATCGAGAAGTCAAGTCCATTCTCGAGAAGACAGTGAATCCGAACCGAAAAGATTGGAGCCTACGATTGAATGATGCACTTTGGGCATATCGAACTGCTTACAAGACACCTATTGGTATGTCTCCGTATAGGTTAGTCTATGGTAAGCCATGCCACCTTCCAGTGGAGCTCGAACATAAAGCATGGTGGGCAATAAAGCTTTGTAACATGGAGATGGATGCTGCTGGAGAACAAAAGAAGCTTCAACTGCAAGAATTGGAAGAACTTAGAAATGATGCCTATGAGAATTCCAGAATTTACAAGGAGAGAACTAAGGCATTTTATGATATAATGATCTCCAGGAAGAATTTTGAAGTGGGACAGAAAGTTCTTTTATTTCATTCTCGCCTCAAGTTATTTCCAGGTAAGTTACGATCTCGATGGTTTGGACCTTTTGTTATTACTAATGTTTTTCCTCATGGTGCAGTGGAAATCAAGAGCTTAAAAATGGACAAAGTATTCAAGGTGAATAGGCATAGGTTGAAGCCTTACTATGAGAATTCAGTGATGCAAGACATCGAGGAGGTACCTCTCTACGAGCCAGCTTATCTTGATGGGTGATGGCAAGTAACGTCAGGCTGAGGACATTAAACCAAGCACTTATTGGGAGGTAACCTAATGTTTTTGAAACATAAATAAAAAGAGACAAAGAAAAGAAGGTAGTAACGATCACTTTTTGTGTTTTGAGGAGATTCCTCTCATGGGCTATTATAATTGATCAGGTTTTATCTCTCTTTGCCATTTGTCTCATTTGCTTTGTTGTTTGTTTTTTGACTTTCATTTGCTCTTGTGTTTTTATTTCTTTTATGTGTCTCTATTTTCTTTTCTTTTCTTGTGTTTAATTTGATTATTCCGTGCTTCGCGTTCAGTTGTGCAACAGCTTGAGGAAACATTCAAACGGGAGTTGAAGCCATTGTTCGAAGGTTTGAAACTGCATATCTGGGAGAAGAACAAACTCAATCGCATTATCGGTAATATCTCTCCTTTTCTTCTCTTCAATGGATGCTGATATCTTTCTATCGAACCTTCGTAAATATTTCCCTTCACTTCCTCAAAATGCTGTGTTTAAAATTTATAAAGTACGGATGACTAGACTTTGGGCATTGATGCTCCTAAATATGCCTGCGGATATCCGATGGCTTATTGAAGCCAAGGTGAGATTGTCCGGTGAACCTGACATTAGTCTCACAAAATATGTGCCTGGTCTAGGGAAAAGCTACTACGCAAAGAGGCGAAGAGCGAAGAGGTTACAAGTATGTTATAAATGTGCTAGATGGAATTGTAACCAGACTTATCGTTCATTAGGTTTTGTGTCCAGAAATAGAGAAGATAAACTGTCATTTATTAAGAATGGTCTGAGTAATGAGTCGCTGGATAATGTTTTATTAACTCTTGAGTCACATTCTTGTGGACTTGTTCAGCGTGAATTGCTTAATCTATGGACACAATTTCGTGATGAATTGTAGTGTTATAGTCTAGGGAATCTGACTAAAAATGACCCTGTTTGCCAGTTTATAAGAAAACTGGATGGGAAGCAAATCCACAACTCATAGAAGGCGTTTCAGCCGTTACTGGACGTAAAACCAGAGGAAGATGTGAGCCACAATCATAACTACTTGTATATTTGAATGTGTGTTGTTGTTGTCGAATTTTATTTTTTTCCTTGTTTCGTTTGATCTGATTATCAATGTTGTTTTCGTGTTGTTGTTGTTTGTTGATTTTGTTTGTTTCAATTTCAAGTTTTCTTTTTGACAAACCATATGACTACCCTATGACATAAGCACATGTGGGAGATAAGTGTGGAGGTTTTGTCAACCTCCACCAAAAGTATTTCTGTACTTTCCATGCTTCACGTGGGAGACAAGCGTGGCGATTTTGTCAAACCCCACCGAAAGTATATTTCCATTTTTCATGCTTCACGTGAGAGACAAGTGTGTAGATTTTGTCAAATCCTGCCAAAAGCATATTTTATTTTTTCAAAACTTGGGGGCGATAAATCTGCATCGAGCAACCCCCACCAAAAGTATGTCCCCATGTGTCAAAATTTGAGAGTTTTATGTGTGTATATATACATTCTGCATATTTTCATATGTCATTCCATAACCTGTCATGCAATTGAAAAGCATAATATCTAACGTGTCTTACACAAGATTAGAGCACTTGTAGAAATGGAGAAAACACCAATTCGGCGATTCCGCAATATATGCTTATTTTGCGGATCGCAATTTGGTGAAGATGGAGAGTTTACCACAGCAGCTCTTGATCTTGGTAGGACATTAGCTGCGTGGGGTATTATTTTGATTTATGGAGGGGGTAGTCTTGGGTTAATGGGGTGTGTGTCAACAGCTGCATCCCTAGGAGGGAGCAAAGTTCTCCGCATTATCCCTAAACCATTAGCTGTACGAGATATCGTAGGCAACACAATCGAGGAAGAGTTACAAGTCTCTAGCATGCATGAGCGTATTGCACATATGGTTGTTAAGTCCGATGCATTTATAGCTTTACCCGGTGTTTATGGCATATTAGAGGAGATATTTCAAATCACCTCTTGGGCACAGCTAAACATCCATAAAAAACCCATTGGTTTGTTAAATGTCAATAATTTTTTTGATGGTTTGTTTTCCTTTCTTGATCAAGCTGTAGAAAAAAACTTCATCTCACCGTCGGCGAGGCAAATCCTGGTTACAGCTTCAACTGCAGGGGAGTTAATTGACAAACTACAAGAATTTGTCTATTCGCCTGATCCAACAACGGCTCGGATAGATTGGTTTGGAGAAGGCAATAAAAGGCGTAGACTGGATTTACCGCTCCATCTGTAATCTCTATCTATTGCTTTGCTTCGTTTTTGTTTGCTTTCTTTTTATTGTGTTTATTTGAGATTTTTTATGTCATTTCTTTTGAGTTTTTTTTTTCAGGTTGTTTCTTTCATCCCAGGTAATATTTTCTAATCTTGGTTTTGAGAGTGGTGGCTTAAAAAGTTTAAGTCCTCTTGAAACGCATTCTGGATCTCTTTAATCCATAATGGCTGAATAAGGAGGCTAACTTCTAAACCTTTTAGACCCATTCTAACTGACTTGTTTTTGTTTGCTGGCTTGTTGGACTTTGTTATTTTATGAGTAAGTTTAGTTTTATGTAATTTAAAGTTGTTATGTGTTTTTATCTTTATCAGTTTCGATTCAAAAAAAAATTGTGGAAAAACCTGAGAATGGCAGAATATGGGGTTTCTTTAACCCTTGAAACGCATTCTCTCTAAATAAATCTGTAGTTTGTTTATTTCATGTTGTTTAAAGTGTCTTGTTTCTTGTTTTGTTCTTTCATAATAAAGGTATATAGGCTGGAAACCTTAAGTCTGCGGGCTACTGGTCCTAAGGATTGTTGAAATATACAATCTTGACTTAGGTGTAACAACGCCACGTACCTCTTTTCTTGCATTTTGTGGGTCGATGATAAGATAATGATTGAATTAAGAATAACTCTTGGAAAATGATAAATGATGCATGGATCTGTGTGCTTGAAATGTTTATTGGTTTTCGCTTTGCTTTTGATTCCTTGCGCAACATTGAGCACTGAGCTATTATCACTGAGTTATTTGTTCACTTAGAGAAAGTTTATGTAATTTAAATGTTTCTTCAGATTTCAATGAATTCTAGAACTTGTTTGATGGTCACTCAAGGCGAAATCCTAGACTGTGCAACATTGGGGAAATGATTTAGGCCATCTTTGGACCGTTTGAGCCTTAATAGCCAACCTTGACTGAAATTGATCCCTAGTTACCCCTTTGAGCCTTTGTAAGCCTTTTTCTTTGTTAACTCACTAAAAGATTTCCTAACCTCAAATGAATTTGTTCCAAACAGTTTATCCCTTACCTACAAGCATGTAGATCATTCGCAATTAAATTTTGAGCTATATTCTGGTTTTGGGAAGTTAGAGGAGGTTGGGATGTGTCATGAGCAATGCAAGTGAGTTCTATTGTGTTTGAAAAAAAAAAGAAAAAAAGAAAAAAAAGCCAATCTGTACTTATCGTCCACGTACTTACACATTGAGGACAATGTGTTGTTTAAGTGTGGGGGAGTGGAAGTGTAATAAAAAAAAGAAAAAAAAGAAAAAAAAACAAACAAAAGAAGAAGAATAAGAGATCTATACCCTTAAGTGTTCTTAAAAAGAATAAACAACAAAGTGTGGGGGTGTAGTTTTCTTTTGTTTTATAAAAAATTAATAAAAAAAGAGTTCGAGTGTTCTAAATAAGTTTGGGGAAGTCTTTGGTGAATAATAAATTTTTTATGTCTGGGGTTGAGCTCTACATAATCTTGAATGATTTTATGTGTTTGTGGGTGATTTGAGCCAAATTATTATCCCTTATCATACCTTCACCCAAGCCAAACGTTACAAGCTTAATAAAGTCCTACTTGATCCTTGTGTTGTGCATGTCTACATTAGTGGAGAGTGACTTGAAAAGCAGGCCTATGGAGTTCATTTATACACACATCTTCACTATTAAATATGATTCATTTTTTATGCATAAACTCATCCGGGTTACAAGTGATTAGGTGAGAATGGCTCTACACACACACACTTGAGGAATTGAAGTGAAGCGAAACTAATCTTTGAGATGAAAATTCTTGATCAAGTGCATTATTTTGAAGTTTTCCTTGGGTTATAATTAAGTACAATCTTTGAGGCCTATTTGCAAGATGAAGCATTTGTGTGTTTTAATTTTTTGTTGATTCTGTTTCGGTTTAGTTTTATTTCATATTGTCGTAGTTGCTCGAGGACTAGCAAAGTCTAAGTGTGGGGGAATTTGATAAGTGTCTATTTATATATCATTTTCATATCAATTCGTCCATGTTTCTTTGCTATATTCCTTGGTATTTTTATATTTTTGTGTGGTTTTGATATTTGTAGAAGTTTTGGAGCAACTTGCACAAAAATGGAGTAAAACCCTTCATTTTCACCTCTGCTAGTCAACCATATTCTCGGATTTAATTGTATTGATATACAATGAACCGATGACATATTATATACCGTTGGAAAGCTCTCGAAGTCTATTTTCTGGAGAAATTTACGGTTTATAAATCCATTCAGTGTACCAAAAGTTGTAATCAAAACAGTGTGAGAAGTATAGAAATGTAATTCCACAAATCACTGTAGCAGGTTACTGTAGCAGAGTATTTAAACACATTTTAGGGTTTTATTTTCATAACTTGAAGAGGGGGAAACGACTTGGAGGCTGCAGCTCTGGAATTCTCTCATCTTTTGGAGTTCTTGAAGGAGAAAGAAAGCTTGGAAAGAGGAAGAACTACAAATCTAAGGAGATTTGCAAATGATTTGCTAAGTTTCTTCTTTCCCTTTCATTTTCTGGAATGTTTTTGTATTGTATTGTATTGACTACGTTTTTGAATATGTGTAACTAAATCTGAATTGGTTGAGGGTTATTTCAAAGCCCTTGATATGGTTTTGTGAGTTGATTGTGTAAGAAATTGTTATCCAATTCTCTAATTGAAGTTGCTTGTATTTTCCCATATCTAATGCTTATGATTGCTTGCTGATTGTATTTGGAATGGCCAACTGAATATAATCTGGTTGTTGTCTATTGCTAGATTAGAAATCTTGATCCGTAATTGTCATGAATTTCCAATCATTAGTAGCAAAATTGTGATCAGAGATTGCAATTGGAAAATACAACCTAGGTTAAATAATCCGAACTTGTGTGATTATTGCTTAGATCAACCTATCTTTCTCATCGTAATGCTTCCATTGAATTAAACTTAGAGAGCTTGTTCTAGGTTGTTTAATGGATAGAGATTAAATAAAGAGCTTGTTTTATTTAACAACAAAGTAAGGAAATATTGGGGTAACAGAGCTTGTTGTTATCTACGGTTGGTAACTTCAATGCTGTAATTGGATGACAATTCTATGTTAATTCACAAATTCATATCTTGTGGCAAAGAAAGAACCCTTAACCAAGTGTCTCTCATTGATTTTTCACTCCATTTTACTTTGTGTTGTGTTATTGTGCATTTACATTAATATTTCATTTAGTTAATCCATCAACAAAACCCCCCATTTATTCTGTTGTTTCTTTTAAATAACAAATTCAATTAGAATCAATCCTCGTGGGAACGATATCTACTTATCACTTTATTACTTGTGCGACTAGTATACTTGCTAGTTTCGAACGCATCATTGACCCAAGCTCTCGTATCAGAAATAAAATAAAGCAGTTGAAGCAAAATATTTTTCCACTTAATAAGCAACTTCACTAGGTCTGTCGATCTATTTCCTAACGGATAGCAGCCGTAGGCAAGTTCAATAACGAGAGCAGGTCATTTCCCAGTCAATGAGTAAGAAGTTTCAATGGCTAAATTAAGGAGATCTTTTTTCAAAAAATTAATAGACCTATATATGTATATATAGATAAACGGAGTTGAATATTAAATATAATTTAAAAGAAAAAACCTCCGGAAGAATTGTTAGACAATGCTAGAAGTGTTGTCGAGGACGGTCTAGCATTCTATTAAATGATGTCAGATAGCACTCATCCTGCTAGACAATGTTGGTTAGACTATTGTTAACAATTTAGACCTCATTGAGAGCAAACGCAATCATCAAAACACAAGGATTTACATAAAAAAAACTCCAAAACAAAGAAAATGTCATTAACTATAAAAAACAAGAGAATTTTCATTGTATAACAAATTGGTACAATCACATAGACTTTCATGTTTTCCCCATTAACCCATTTTGTTGATCCCAACACACCTAAACTCTAGCCAAGCATTCTCATTGACACCTCCTACATCGATATTTTAACCAGTACCTGACTAGAGAGAAATTTACCTACAGCTAAACATTGTTTGAGTGCTTCTAATTGGGGTGAATTTGAATCAAGACATTAGCCTCCTTTAAATAGGTCCATAATTTGTTATATAGTAAAAATTCTCTTGTTTTTTAGAGCCTAAGTTTCTTCTTTGTTTTAGAGTTCTCCACACAAATCCTTGTGTTATGGTGATTTTTTTTAATTTTATTTATTTATGTTGTATTCTTGATATTTCTACAAAAGAAGACCTTAAGAAGGATTTTGTAGTTATTCTCTAAAGTTAATTAAGAGGTCCAAATTCTCAATAATTGGTATCAGAGCTCGATGCATTAGAGTCTTGGCGTGAGTACGAATAGTTAAGGTCTAGGAAAATTTTGTCTTAGTAGATTGGGTTTTGAGGAGGGCTTCATCCCCATTGACCTTCCCTGAGAACTTACCTAGTAGATAATTCATGACTATAGTGACATTTGTCAAGATTTGGAATACAAAGTAGAAATGTTGGAAGGTCAAATCTAAGTAGGTTTGAGGTGGAGAAACGAGAGAATGGATTTTTTGCCTCATGGCAAGTTAGAAGTCAAGGATTTTTTGACAATCAAGATCACACAAGGTGGGTGTGGACAATCCTGGCACCTAAAGCAAATTGTCAGTAAATAAGAGCAAGTTTAGCTTAACACTATAAGGCAATGAATGGAAATACTAACTTTATTGCTAACAATGTGTCTCTTTTCTCTATGAGAGACAATTATATACTTCACGGTTTTGCAAGATCTGATTATCCTTATGGCATGTTAAGTCAATTTGTCAAGTTTACACATAGGCATTGGTTTAGTATTGATGCAGGGTGTGCAGTGGAAGATATGTCGATAATTGAGAACTCCTGGAAAAGCTAAATATGAGGGTTGCACCATTAGTTTTTAACAAGGTTTTTTTTTTTTTACGTGTTTCAAGGTTTATTCTAAGTAGGGGTGGGCACTTTGACCCAGACCCAATAGACCCGAACCGACCTGATCGGGTTGTTTTGGGTTTGATCGGATATATTGATTAAGAAACCCGAGATCGGATAAAAAATGTACAACCCGACAATTATCGGGTTAAATTCGGGTTGTATGAGTAAACCCGATTATAGACCCGACCCGATAATATAATATTAAAGTAAATAAATTTATATACTTGGCAACCTTACAATGGATAGATTCATTTTATTAGCATACACCCACACACATGGAATAAATAGTATATAAACTTTACTAATGGAAGAAGCCCTAGCCGCACCACTAAACACTCCTTTTGCCTTCCTTGTTTTCTCTCAAATACTCTACCGTTCCACCGTAGCTGCAACTGCACTCATCATCATTCATCCAACCAAGAACAGCCTTCGGTCAGCTTTGGTTTTCATTGCTTCTTTTCTTTTTTCTTTGCAAAAATATATCACAAAATTATTTTAACTCTAAACAAAGACTTTCAGATTTGTCCTCATTTCTTCAACTCTCCATTACGCTACCATCTCCCTTCACTTCTCTAAACATTATTCCACCACTCAACAAACCATCAACCTCCACCAGAGATGGCAATGAACGTAGATTTAGAAGCCCACAATCCAACTGGTTGAGTGCAACAACCAACTGTTATGAGCAATAGCTAACAGCTTTGTCACCAAAAGCACAACGATGAGCATGTTCTAGTGCTAAAAAAAAAAACTCTATTATACTTGAAAAATGTATATTATTCATTTACTAGAGCACAAAATTGTGATATTGCTTAGGTTAGAAATGGATTTTTTGGACTTTTGTTAGCCTCTTGAATTTGAATTAGAGATAGATTATGTGAATTAAAGAAAAAATTGGGAAACCCGATTAACCCGATGTAACCCGAATCCACCCAAACATTATCGGATTGCATCGGGTATAACATACAAAATACCCGATATCGGTAGTTTTTATAAAACCCAATCAATTATCAGGTTTTTTCGGGTTTAGTCAAACCCGACCCGACCCGATGTTTGCCCACCCCTAATTCTAAGTGAGTATACTCTTTATGGTGAAGTATAGTAATTCTCTGGTTTGAGAATTATGATTGTCGGTAATAGACATGGTTTGATTTGAGAATTGTGGTTATCGATAAGAGACGTGGTTGAAACTTTTATTTAGCCAAGGTGTAGATTTGTTGAAACTTTGGAGACGATAAGGCTTTCTTTTGGCAGAGGTCAAGGATCCAATGGCTTTCTTTGGGGGATCAGAATACCAAATTCTTTCATAAGTCTTTGATCCATAGACAGGTCAGGAATCGGATTCATCAACTTGAGGATGAGGATGGCACCGTCTTTACAGATCAAGGCGAATTAGGATATCTGGCTGTGAGGTATTTTCAGAAGCTGCTTACAGCTTCTTCTAGACTTTCTAGTAAAGATGCTTCTCGATTTTTCTCTGAAAAAGTTTCTGAGGAGATGTTACCTTCTTTGGCATGCCCTATTACTGATGATGAGATCACATTAGCTTTATTTTCGATTCCTAATGATAAAGCCCTAGGACCGGATGGATATACCTCTCTATTCTTTAAGAGGGATTGGGATATTATTAGTATGGAGTTTAAAGCTGCTGTGCACTACTTCTTCACGACTTACCGGATGCCTAAATGTGTTAATGCCACTAGAATTGCCTTGGTCCCTAAGGTTGAGAGTCCGAGGACTATAAGTGATTTTTGACCAATCTCTTGTTATAATATACTCTATAAGTGTATCTCCAAAGTGATCATGAATGGGCTCAAAGCGGTCTTACCTGATGTGATTAGGAGTTCGCAGTCTGCTTTTGTCCCTGGTCGAAGAATTTCTGATGCCATTCTATTGACTCAAGAGCTAATGCATAGTTATCATCTTGGGCACTCACCTCGTCGATGTGCTTTAAAGGTGGATATTCGCAAAGCTTTTGATACTGTCAGCTGGGATTTCATCCTTTTGGGATTAAGGACGATCGATATTCCAGAGTGTATGGTTCGTTGGATTGCGACATGTATGTCCTCTACGTATTTCTCAGTTGCTTTAAATGAAGAGCTTCACGGGTTCTTCTCCACCTCCAGAGCAGTTCGACAGGGTGATCCTTTATCACCATACCTTTTTGTGCTGGCCATGGAAGGTTTGAATGGTATTCTTCAGGAGGCTACTCAGAGGCCTGGTTTCGATATCATTGGAGGTGTCAGCAGGTTTCTCACACTCTTCTTTGTTTTGTAGATGATCTAATAGTTTTTTACAAGGTAGATGTGGGCTCTGTTAGTGTGGTCCATGCTGCGTTATAGGAGTTTGCAGAGCTCTCTGGTTTAGTTACGAATTCGATCAAAAGTCATGTCTTCTTCTATGGAGTCAATGATGAGGATCGAACTGCGTTAGAGATCATCTGCCAGTCAAATATTTGGGGGTGCCTCTAATCAGTACTAGATTGCGCCTCTCAGATTGTGCTCCATTGATAGAACGGATTTTATCGAGGATCAGGTTATGAACATCTGCTATGCTGACTTATGCTGGCCGACTTTAGTTGATCAAGTCAGTACTTTTTTCCATCCAGGTCTATTGGTCCTCCATGTTCATTCTACCTGTAGCTGTGGTACAGAGGATTGAGGGAATTCTGGTTGCTTTCCTTTGGAAATGGATCTCTTTGTCTCGTTCTGGGGCCAAAGTAGCTTGGGATTCGATTTGCTATCCGTTGAAGGAAAGTGGACTGGGAATTAAGCGAGTCAAGGAGTGGAATTGTGCAGCTATTCTGAAACATGTTTGGAGACTTCTTTTTGACCAGTCCTCCACTTGGTCTTCTTGGGTTCATAAGATGCTCCTTCGGGGCTGCTCGTTTTGGCAGATTCGGGTCACTTCTGGAGCCTCCTGGTCTTGAAGAAAGATTTTGCACAGTCGGGCTTGGTGTTGAGGTAAATTTATCTCTTGTATTGGAGATGGTCGTAATACCTCTCTTTGGCAGGATTACTGGTTGCCACAGGGGCGTCTGTTTGACTTGTTACCCTTTAAGACTCTTACATCCACAGGTCTTCCTTCAGATGCTAGGGTCTCAGACGTTGTTCAGGATGAGGATTGGGCTTTTCTTGATGGAGGTTCGGCCCTTAAGTTGATTTGGGACTCAGTCAGCATCCGACCTACGATGAGGACTCCTGATCATGTTGTTTGGAAGCGTCATACCTCGGGTATTTTCTTTATTGGCTCCATATGGGAATTATTACGGAATAGGCATCCGGTGAATACTCTTCATCATCTTCTCTGGTTCCCTGGCCATGTCCCAAGAAACTTTTTTAATTCTTTGGCTTGCCTCTTTGGGTCAGCTTCGCACTATGGATCGACTACAGCGTCATGGTATTTTATCCTCTTCAGGCTATGTTCTTTGTGCTTCAGCAAATGAGACCCATAACCATCTTTTCTTTAGCTATCCTTTCTCATCTTCTGTTTGGGGGGAGATTTCAGCTAAGACTCTCGTTGTTTGGCCATCTTTTTGTTGGAGCTCCTTGCTTCAATGGGCTTCTCTGCATCTCTAGGGTAGGAAGAATTTTGGACATATCCTTACACGTTTGGTCTTCTCTACAACGGTTTATTCACTTTAGCATGAAAAGAATGATCGTATGTATCAACAGCAATGTCGGACCCGTCGTCAGGTGATTGATGACATTTTTGACTTGGTTCGTTCCTAGCTTCTAGCCTCGAGGCCAAGTATGCGATCACTTCTCAGCTTCGTGCCATATAGGGTTTGCATAATTAATTTTGTTCTTGTACTTTGTTTTGCTTTTTAGCTTAGTTGTGGTTGGTTTAGACCTGTGCGCCTTTTTTCCTGTTTGATTGGGCCTTTAGCTCTTTTGTTCAGGTTGTTTTATTTTGGGCCTTTTGGACATTGGTATTTCTTGTTTGAACTTGTGAGTTTTAGGTACTCTTCTTGGGGTATTCCCCTTGTATCTTGTACATTCATTTTTTTAAGTGAATAGTAAATTTTTCCAAAAAAAAAAAGTTGAAACTTTGGCTAAAACAAAAGTGCCTACATCCTAAAAGAATAAAGAATCCTATTAGAAATACAAAAATCATATATCTCAACTAGGTAAAATATAAGGATTTTATTTTAAATAGAAGAGTTTTACTAGATAAGAAAATGAAATCTATTTCTAATAGGATTCTTTTCCTTATAGGATTCAGACACTTTTATTTTAGCCAAAATCCTAACAATTATTGCCCTAAGGGATGGAGCCATAAATTAAATTTTTAGTGGGATAATTTCAACAAATTATAAGATTCAAAGCTTTTTATAAAATATAATACTTATAAAATTCCATAAATTTATACATTTAGGTTTAATTATAAATTATAAACATATGGGTGGGTATTATAGATCTTTTTTTTATGTATACTCATTATTAAAATTTCAAAATTATTAATGTTTTATCTAAAACATATGAATAATTTTAAAAGAAAATTTATAAGCAATACTACATCAACAAATAAATTATTATAATATAAGAAACACAATTAAAACATAGAGTTTTCATTAAAATTTGATGAAAGAAGTGATTAAAAAAACTAGTAATAAATCATGTAAGTTACGGAACTTTTTTTTGTTTTAGTAATTTTATATTAAATATAACATTAGACTATTGAATTTATGTCCATTATATGGATTTAATTTTAAAATTTTATATTGATGGCAAAAAAATTGAATTACTCAAGTTTTATATAGTGAGTGTACTTACTAAAAGCATGTAGATAGTATTTTGGAGGATTCACATAACCCTATACCATTTATGTATACGAATTTTAGATTATATGCCAATCACACTCCAAAACTTCGTGTCAGAATTGAAGTAATTTTGTGACATTAGACATGTACAGTGTTTTCTTGGGTATTACTTCAAAAAAAATAATTAAAAATGAATTCCAAAGGACATTGAGTAGGTCCATGGAGACAAAACAAAATGGCTACGTTTGGTACACTGCATGAGATTGTATAATTATCATTATAACGGATAGCATTATATTGAATTTTATAACATAGAAAATGAGTAAATTATATATTGTGTTTGATTTATCATTGTATTAGATAAATGTCAACAAATACTGTATTTGGTACAAGACTGAATTGGATTGTATTAAAATTTTCATATTAAATTAAAATAATTAAAAAATATATTTAATAAATTTTAATAAAAATTTGAATTCATCAATTTAAACTAATTATCAATTATTAAATTTTCAGTGCATAAATAAATTAATATATTTAAAATTACAAATAAATATGAATAAATAAAAAATTTAATTATAAAAAAACGAAGAATGTTTCACTAAATATATGAATATACATAAGTATACGAGTAATTATTTTAATTAAATTTTATGTGATTTAAATAATATATTTAGCTTTATAATATTTCTTCTCTCTCTCTCTCTCTCTCTCTCTCTCTCTACTTCCGTTTCTTCTCATGTTTTTGGCTCAAGTTGCGAACTCATCTCTTTTTCTTCTATTTGCCTCCTGTTTTTATTTTTTTGAAATCAACTTCAAGTGTTGGTGGCTTAGCAGCTGAGGATTTGCGGCAAAGGACTCAAAAATGGCCATCCTTTGGTTGAAATTTGTTAACTAACCAATAATCAAGCCACGCCTGATATGTTTCTCCATGCCAAGTCCTTTGCTTTTTCCTTTATTCTTTTTTGAATAACTTCTTCCTCTTGATTTGATTTTTGATGGGTTTTGAGATTTTGGTTTATTGGTGTTGATATGAGATTTTGGGAGAGGGAAGGGAAGAATGAAGATTAACAGAGAAAGAAAAGGAAGAAGACAAACAAAGAAGGGAGAAGGGAGACGAGAGAGAAATAGGTGAGATTAGAGAAAAGAAGCGAGACAGTGGTAATGCTAACAATAGTTATGCTGTCTTAAACCAAGGTTCCCCATAGAATAACTTACCCAGGTCTTATACGTTTCTTTTGCAACTTTTTACAGTCCCATCCTCGCTTATATGGTTGCCAAACAGGGGTTCTATTTTACTGTTAACATAATTACTCTTTATACTATCCTAACCAGTCTGCCAAACACGCCGTATCATAGGTTTGAATGAGAATATACTCGCCAAGTGATATTGAACTTCACCACACAATAAAAATAAGAAAAATAAATAGAAAGATTTATTTAAACTAAAATATATGCCCTTGAACTTTGGTTTTTTTTTCTGCTATTTCGCTCTGATGATTCCACGTAAGCTAATGCTACAAAACTAGCAGGAAGATGGTGAAGCTATGCTATTGGGAACTTAAACCCTAGGCGTGTTTGGCACGTTGGATAGGATAGTATAAGAGGCAAGTTATGATAACAGTAAAATTAAACCCATGTTTGGTTGGATTTCATTAGAGGATAGGATTGTATCAGATCGCATAAAAATCGTATAAGAGGTGTATATGTTATCCCGGAAGAGGGCATGGGTTAAGGCTGTATAATCATTGTTTGCATAATACTATAACACGCTCAAATTATCTTTCACTATCTATAATGCTCTCTCCCTCTCTCTAGTGACATCCTTATCTCTGCTAAAGCTCTCTCGATCTTAGATGACCGTAACACCTGGATCTCTTCTTCTCCTCTAGATAGTCGTCTCTTTCACTCTCCCTTGAAAGCCCTCCTTCTCAGTTGAAAGCTATGTTTCAGTCTCACTGCATAGGCGTAGATTGAAGGGAATATGAAGATGTCCTTGCAGATATGAGGTAATTTTGGCTTGACATGAAAAGCCTTGCCGTTCCGAAAACAAGTAACACATAGTTGTTAACGATTTTCAATATGGGAAGTAATTTTTTTGTTGATTCATGCTTTCTCCCTATGGGTATTTCATTTTCAGTAAATAGCCTTCTTTTATACTCATGTTAAATGCTTAGTCAATTTTTGCTTTTGCTTTCTTGGGTTGCTGGCAGTGCATTTTTGGATAGTGGTGGTCCCATAATTGTACCATCTTCACCATTTTTTGATTCCATTTGGTGGAAGATTGGTGGGGTTAGGTGTGGATTTTGAATTTTAGTGGTTGATTATCTCTAATGATAGTGAAGTTTGCTGGAAGATGATAGGTCTCTCACAATAGTAGGTGAAAAGCAAGGCAACACACTAGCCACTATTATTATTACTATTTTGCTTTTATGTTCATATCAAGCAAGGCACGCAGCTATATTGTAGCTTATAATAATGAAGTTATGATTTTATTTTTTATAATTACTCACTGATTACTTGTGCTGCTAACTCTCCGTGAGTTCTGTCTGTAGCATAGCAAGTCATGTTAGATTTTGATAACTAGTAGAAATTAAATGTTTGCAATTTGCTATCGACATCAATTTGATATTAGATTAGAATGGAAGTATATTACTTATTAATTTGGGTAACTAATTGTTGAATTAGAAAGATAGAGGCTTATTTTTACACGCTATTGATTCAAATATTTATTTGTATGAGCAACATTCGCATGGTGATCAAGCACAATATGCTCACGATATTTCTAAAATTTTCAGTTGACTCTCAAAAGGCATTTTATTTTCAGCTAGTTCTAGGCAAGAATTAGAGGTGGCTGAGGTGCAGCTCAGCTATTGCAATTTTTACTTTTTTTTTTTATGATTCATAAAACTGTTTAATGCATAAAATGAAATTAAAAAAAGAAAATCATTCGACACCTTTTGTATACAGTAACTAGTTTAAACTTTGAAGGTGCTAGTAGTTAGGATGATCATAAAAGAACAGCGGGTAACATTCAAATTGACTGGATATGTTATGTACCTTGAAAATCCTTCGCAATAATAATGACGAAATGATGGTTTTGTTCCTGCACTCGGGTATTTCTCTATCAAAAAGATTAAGAAAAATACTTTGTTTTCTTTATATTTGTTATAATTCCAAGTTATACTTTACAAAAGCTAAGCAACGATAGAGTAATAGTATTATATATTGAGTATTGATCACTAGTGTTTGCTAAAATGAGATGTTCATTATCAAGGTTAGGTCTCTTTAGAGATGGACCATTATGATTAGTTTTTTAATAATGACAATTGATTGTAGGTCTCTATCTTCTACTTAAGCAATGATTGTATTCTTTCTTGCCACCAAAGGAAAAAAAATGAATTGAAACAACAAATATATTCCGAGAATATATTATAATTACTTATAATTATAATAATGAAGGTATGATTTTGTTTCTTATAATTACTTATAATAATGAAGTTATTACGAACAGTTCTTTATAATTATGATTTTGTTTAGACACTAAAAACCGGATACATTCCTAGAATCACTTATTGATTAACATGCATGTGCTTGTGCAATCTACTATTGATGAGCTTGCTTACGTGTTTCTTCTTTTTTGGATTTTAAATATTAACTCCCATTCTGGCCTTCTTATATTCATACTTAGAATACATTAGTCAAATTATTAAGTTGTATTTATTATTATTTTGTCTTATTTCTTGGATATGGAAGAAAAAATGTCTCAATTTTACATGTTGCTGACAATGTGGCACTTGGAATTAATGTCCATATCCATGATGATGATGTTGTCTATGATGGAAATCATCCAAAGACACCATGAAAGAAAAATGTTGCGTAACCGCACATGCGTGAAACTCGATTAGTTTATATTGATAGCATAATAGGTAGTGATGTTGAAAGTATTAGTCAACTTATGATGGATAGACATACATTTGGGTTATTATGTGAGTTGCTTCGAACTACTGGAAGATTAAAGACCGATGGAATAGTTATTGTAGAAGAGCAAGTGTGTATGTTTTTACATACTGTTGCTCATCATGTAAAAAACCGCACACTTGGTAATAGATTTATAAGATCGGGGGAGACTATTATTAGGTACTTCAACTCAGTGCTTCATGCAGTGTTACAATTAGAGAATTGCTTACTAAGGATGCCAGAACCCGTGCCTGACAATTGCACTAATGGGAGATGGAAGTGGTTCCAAGTATGTAAATTTATGTTTAAAGCTAATAACTTGTAATATTAATTTTTTTTTACTATAACATATCTACTAAATTCTTCACAAAGCAGAGTTGCTTGCGGGCCTTGGATGGAACGTATATTAAGGTTCGTGTGCCTGAGAAAGATAAGCCAAGATATCGCACAAGAAAAGAGGAAATTGCTACTAATGTTTTAGGAGTGTGTTCACGGGATATGAAGTTTATTTTTGTCATGCCTGGATAGGAAGGTTCAGCATCTGACTTTAGAGTACTTCGCGATGCCTTAAGTAGGCTGACTGGCTTGAAAGTACCAACTGGTAAGATTTCTTAAGCTATTTTGAGAAAGTGTGTATTTTTAACTGGTCAATTATCAATATCAATGTGTCCTAATTTTATTTAACTGATTTTGTATTTGTTAGGTTATTATTACCTTGTTGATGCGGGGTATACAAATAGTGAAGGGTTCCTTGCACCATATAGAGGAATAAGATATCACCTCTCAGAATGGAGAGATGGTTATGCACCTCGAAGCAGGGAGGAGTTTTTCAATATGAAACATTCAGTAGCAAGGAATGTGATAGAGCGATGTTTTGGGTTACTTAAGATGCGATGGGCTATTCTTCGAAGTCCATCTTTCTTTCCACTAAAAACTCAATGCCGGATAATTACTGCTTGTTGCCTATTACACAATTTAATTAGGAGAGAAATGTCAGTAGACCCATTAGAAAATGAAGATATCGAGGTTCTCGCTATGGAAACACAAGATGGTGATGACATAACCCCAAATGAACCTTCTGATCAATGGGCAGCTTGGAGGAATCAATTGGCAGAGAGAATGTTTAATGAGTGGCAAGGAAATAGAAGACAAAGTTAGGATTTAGGACTATATAGTTCCGTGTTTAGATGTAGCTTGTTGAGTCAAGTACACTATGCTTCTTAAGTTGACAGCTTGATACATTATGGATTTTACTTGTTTTCTTTGTTTCTACTTTTATGAAATCAATGTTATTGTTGTTTGTGGTATTATGCAGTTGTTTTATTATCGTGATGCATGCCTACATAATTGTGATGATATATAACTTAATAACAATGACATGTCATTTTTAGGAATGGATCTCGGAGATTCTAGACATAACATTGGGCCAAGTAATAAGAAAAGAGGAACAAGGCAATTGTGGACCAAGGATGAAGAAGAAGCATTGTTGAACATATTAGACGTGGTAGTTGTTGAAGGAGGTCGTACAGATAATGGTACATTTAAACCTGGTACCATCTTACAAATTGAAAGAGAAATGTCAAAGATATTGCCAAATTGTGATATAAGGGCTTCCCCACATATTGACTCAATGATGAGAAAATGGAAGAAACAATATGGTGTCATTTTTGATATGTTGAATACAAGTGGCTTTGGATGGAATGATGTAAAGAAATGTGTGGAGGTTGATAGTGATTCTGTTTGGGAGGCATATGTACAGGTTAGTTTTATCTCTTATCTTAATTTTAATATATTATTACATATATTATATATTAATTAACTAATTGAAGTTGTAATGTTATTGCAGTCTCACAAAGATGCAGCAAGTTGGCGTAACAAGCCATTCCCTATATATGAGAGGCTAGTCAACATTTTTGGAACTGATCGTGCAACCGGGTTGGGAGCAGAAATCCCCAGTGAGATGGTTGAGAGAGTGAATGAAGAAATCAACAATGAAGATGATGCTGAGCTTGGTGATGATTACTCTCCAATGTCAGTAGGCCAACCAGGTAGTAATTCTTAACCGAGTAATAAATCAACATCACAATCTTCAAGTAGGAAAAGAGGAAGGTCAAGAGATAACATTGTTAGTGGTATGAGAGAAATAGCAGCAAAGTTTGAGCAAGTCTATGCTAACTCTGTTGAACGCATGACTACGCTTGCTGAGCATATTTTTAGTGATAAAGAGGATAGGAGTGACATTGCTGATGAGCTAACAACTATAGGGCTCACTGAATTTGATGAATTGGAAGCCTTAACTCGTATATTAGAAAAACCTTCAAACATTTCTGTATTTAAATCATTGAAGGGTGAAAGGAAATTGGCATTTGTGCTTAAGCTTTTAGGGAAAGGACCATGACTTTGCTTAACATTTAACACATTTTGGGTAGTTATAGGTAAAGAGGAATGGCTTGGTTGTGAATTTGGGTAAGATAGATGTTGATAACATGACTTTGTTCCTCTGTTTAATGCATGAAGGAGCAGCATAACTAATTTGAAGTCAGATTTATATATGGGTAACATAAATCTGACTTCTTTTTGTTTTTTGGATATGAGATACACTTTGTACTTGCTTTGCTAAAGTAGTAGCTCCTTTGCTTTGTACTAATGTTATGCTTTTGCACACTTGATAATGTATTGGCAGTATCTCAGTTATTTGATGTTGATATGTATAAATCTATGGATTTAAGGCAATGTTTGTTTATATATTTTATAGAAATATTAGTTCCTTGTGGCTCACAATCTATCCAAGTTATTTAAAGCTCATCATATTTAAATTTGATTCATTGATGAAGCTACATTATCATTAGTTCGTATTAATATGGAATCCTTGAATTAATTATTTCTTTTGCAGTCAAGTAGTCTAAGGCTTGGTTTTTAAAAGACATGCTGCTCATAAGCACATGCCGACAAAGTATAAAAAACCCAAGATAGTTGTTGATCCGAGGTGTTCTTGGTCTGTCTTCTAGTGGATTATCATCATTTTATACAACTAAATATTTTCAGAACAATAAAATACATTACTCAAGTTTAAAGGCTTATTTCAGTAATTTTTTTGAACTGAATAAATTAATATACTTTGATTAAATAATTAAGATCCTATATTCTAGAGAAAGTTGCTTTTTTTGTAGGGAAATTTTATTTTTAGGTAATAATCCTAGTTTCAAGTACGTAAAAATTACAGTGTGTATTTTAAAATACACTCTTCATATCATTACAATTTCAATAATAAGTAATTTTAAATATATTAATTTATTTATGTATTAAAAAAAATTTCCAACATTCTATAATTTTTCTAAATTGATAATCTTTTTTCAGTATTTATTAAATATAATTTTAAAATTATTTTAATATAAAAAATTTAATACAATCCAATTCAATTTTCTATCAAACACAATATTGGTTAGCATTTATCCAATACATAAGAAACCAAACACTATATCGTATAACATTTATACAATACAATGATAAACCAAACACAGTATAAAGTTTACTCAATCTTATACTATACAATTCTATACAATGCTATCCACTACAATAATAATTATGCAATCCTATATGATGCACCAAACGTAGATACCGTGAAGCTAATACCATCAAATGTTGTGTAAGTTAGTATGGTTGACTGTGGTCAAATATCTAAGGCTAAAATGATAACTAATTATTAAATTAAGGGTTTATTCCAGGAACCATCCCTAGGCTTGCCGAAATCATGTGAAAACACTTTTAATTTTAAAAATCTCACATTCAATCTCTCCGTTAAGAACCCTCAAAAATTTCATCAAAAACTTACAAAATTTTCAAATTAGCCATAATTAACTATTCAAAATATTAAAAATTTAAAATAAAAATAAAAATAAAATCCATCAATCGCTGCAAAAAGAGGTCTTAAAAAAAAAACGCTGCTATAGTAAATGATATATAAACTAAAGAAAAATATCTTTTATTAAAAAAATTTTATATTAAAACCTAATTATACCCTTTTGGTGGTACATCACCTCCGGTCACGGGAACTCTTGCCTTGGTGGCATAGAAAGGTTTAGCAAATACCTGCTCGAAACCTATTAACAATGGGCTCAATTCTAACATGTTAACTTTTATAAACATCCATTTATGGTGCTTTGTAGAGAACTTCATAGGCTCCCATTCTCTAATTAATAATAATAAAACTACCTTTTTTTTTCTATGAGGAACACTTGAATACTTTTAAGAAAACACTTGCATTACCAGACTCGCAAGAAATAATATGCATTGATGTCGACCCTTCTATGGTGAAAGCAGAAATTGCAATCCTTCACGACTGCCTATCAAAGAACAGGACACTACATAATGCCAATGCATCACAAAAATTTGAAAGTAAAAAGGAGAAAATATAGCATATTTACCATAATTTTTGCATCACATTCCTAGTAAGAAGTTCCATTCATTACACAAAAGAATTCACAATATTGAGTCCAAGCATTTGATTTATTATCAGCATCTACTTTCAGTGTTAAGCCACCAATTTTCCCCAGTCTAGTATTTTCAGACTTCTACTGCATCTGAGTGGTAAGTAAAGGAAAACAGTACGATAATATAACCACTCAAACAAACTCTTTAATTTAGTAGAGTTAAAAGTATATGCTCACTCCACAGTAAGGCAGAAGAAAAGCTCCATTATTTTACAAAAAATGCGATAAAAATTCACATTTACATTACATGCCATGAGGATACCAAAAAACATGCCAGTAATGACATTGCCTGGTTCACAGACAGATTTTGGAATCTCAAAAGGCCTGGACAGGTTAGTCCTTCTAGGGACATTAAATTCTTACCCGCTTGACATCACTCTCGGGGACACTTATATCACTCCCACTACCACCACCTGAAACATTTGTTTGACCCTGCACCTGTAAAAACATAGTCAACAATTTAAACACCTTGAAATTTATTTATACACAGCATTTAACCTTGGTGCCATTGAATTTCCACAACAATGAACACGTGCAAAGGAGTGCAGTGGTGCCAAGAGATATTTCTTGAAAATTTGCATAGACAGATTGTCACAATAACACTAGGTTCTCATTGGATATTGGAGGTTTTGAGGAAGAAATACTTACCCTATCACCTGGAACAACTGCATATCGCTCTGCTGGTGAGACCCAGGTTTTCCCTGCGCAAGGTGAATCTAAGAATTATAACAAGAAAGGAAAACATGACAAAAAGCAATCAATTTTAATTTTAGAGAAAAAGGGAGTTAATGAGCATGACAATGGTACCTGAAGATGGATCAAAATTAGAGGATTCTATGTGTTGCCCACCTGATCCATCAAGACTCAGCGGCTCTATAATCACTGGAATATTCCTATTGAAGTACAAAACTACCATTATTACTTTAATACTTGGTTTCAAAAGATAAAACAAATATCTTAGAGCACTTAGTATTCAGTTCCATAAATGTTTCCTAGACTTAAAAATATGAACAAATTATCATTAACGCTTAAATCCAACCATCACTTCAGAATTCCATAAAATATTAAAATTGGTTTAAGTTCAAGATTACAGGGCTAGGCTGCTTACAACTGATTCAGATTGGGATTACTGAAAACATATACACAGAACTCTCCCATTCAACTCAGCACGACAAATTGATGAGAGCTCTTATGGATCCTTAAAATTTTCAATTCATTCCAAAGCAACTTGCTATATAGACCAGTGGACTCACCAAATGGACCAACACATGCATGCATAACATTATTATATCAAGCACAGGCCTAAAGGTGGGTTTTTTTTTTTTTTTCATCTGTTTATTTGTTGTATGAACATATCTGATTTCAAACACCCCACTAATCATAGCGCAGTCATTACCAGATGAGTTAACATACAATGGCACTTCTCTATTTCTTGTACTCCATAGTTTGTTGGGCTCTATCTAGTTTCACATCTAACTGTAAAGAAATTTTACTAAACATAGCTCCTAATTGCTCCCTTACATTTCTTGCCGTTAGAAACAGTCATTCCTCAACAAAAGTCGGGAGAATAAATTTTCTAAAACTATCACCATATTAACATTCAGTTCTTAAATAACTTTTATTTACTATTTGTCAGTTGTCTCCCTCTCTCTCTTTTTTAAATAATAAAGTAAAGTTACCTTCTAGATTTCCTCCATTTCTCCTTTCATCTACATTCTATATGGAGTTATAATGTCTACCCAACATTTTGTTGCACGCCATATTACCATCAGCAATCAAAGAACTATCATTAAAAGGCTCTTAAATATCTTATTCATTCATAAATAATATTCAAAACAATAATAGTTCAAGCTAAAAAAAAAAAGTAGAGAATAACCAGATATAAATCCTATTACCGGTCAGAAGATACTCCATGCCCAAGCTGCCCATTTGTCCCTCTTCCCCAAGAATATACATTCTGCCGTTCAGTAACAGCAAGTGTATGTCTCCATCCACAAGAAATCTGAACTACTTTCTGCAATTGCCAAATAAAACATGCACAAAAACTAAAGTTTCAGAATTGAGATGGCGGTTAACAAGACAGAAAACAACCCTGTTAGATAAGTTAAAAGGAGAAACTCCTACGGAACTGAACATCATTCTCATGGGCTATTTTAACCAATTTTCGGAGCTACAGTAACAAGAATGTGCCTGGTCATGGGGAAATTTGACTTGCACAGGAGAGCAATGATCGACGTTGTCACCAACTCCAACCTGTCCAAACTGTACAGAAGATAGCTTCATATAAAATATACTTTTATGCAAATTTGAACACTTATATTAGATTAAACAAAGTATCAAAAGACAAATCAAATACAGCAAAGTGAAAATTCAAATGAAAATGATATACATAAGGAAAAAAATTTGAAATTTCTAATCACCTCTTCCTTCTTTGCTCTATGGCTTCAAATCTAGGATAGAGTTGTAAACAATCCAAGATCTCTTGGGCTTTCTAAGTTCATGTGATTTCTTATGGGAAAAGTATTTGCCTCTTGGAAGGGAAAGAAAGTTAAAACTCTTTGAGTTTATGCAGTTTCAGCCCTTCCGTGCCTGGTGTATCATGATAAATGAAATAATCTTATTTTTTGTGAGAAAAAGGAAGCTCACAGTAGCGAACCATGTAATAGGGTTTGACTTTTTGCTTATCTTTTGGCTTTCTTATCCAAATAGTTTGAAGAATCTTCCTTCTTATTTAAGCGTATCTTAATAGGGATGAGATTTTGGGTTACTTTTGTATAGTTTGATTTAGTTTAATTCAAGATACGGAAGATCATCAAAACTGCTTTTTAATATTGTTGATTTGTATAGGATTATTACCCTAAGCATTTTTCCTTTTAATCTTCCGTGGAAAACTGGTTTTTCATGAAAATCACAATTTTATTAATACACATTTTCAATTTCATATAAAAAAGAATGGCATATGCACATGCATGACTAGTATGTTCATGAGCACACGGAGAGAGAGAGAGAGAGAGAGAGAGAATACCATTATATAACCCATTTCCACTAAGAAAACTAATTAATTGCTAAAAGAGAATTTATGAAATTTTGTTTTAGAAGAAATTAAGGAAATTGATGTCACAACCTTATTCCAACCCCACCCATAAAGCTTTCCATCAGATGTGAGGGCCATTGTGTGTCTCCAACCACCTGATATCTGAGAAATTTCAAGCCAAGAAAGATTGAAACACAATAAACCTGGAAGAACAAAAGTAAATTCTAGTATCTGAGCCAACAATATCTGCCATTTTCTGCTATTTAATTATGTAACATAATGCATAGTACAATTTCCAAACAAGCACAAATATAGGAAATATCCAACAGTATGGTTAATGAGAAGTACCCATATTTAGATAAGTATATCACCAAACATTAACATCCAAAGTTCCTCTTGGAAACCATAACTTGGTATAGACAATCTCAGTATGAACTATTCTCATCCTTATTCCAGAATAGATAAGCCCTTCATTCTGCCAGAACGTACAGATACTATGTTTGAAAAAAAGAAAGGGAAACTAGGCCTATAACATATGAAGGAGAAGGAAACAAAAACAAGACAGAGGAACAATTGAAAAAAGAAACAAATAAAAATAACAATTGACAAGCAAAATAATGGAAACTCCGGTGTTCTGGATCCCTAGATGTTCCCTCTTATATTTCTAATTTATTGGTTAAAGTTTTGTTTTCCTTTCAAATTTTTAAACAATGCAGTAAATTTTGCTTCATCACTATTGTTAACAGTAATCAGACTACCTGGAAGATTGATTTGCAATGCAATCCTTTTTTTTAATACCATAAACAACGTATCAAGACCATTTACCTTCACAAATACCATCTAAATAAGCCAAATCAGAAACCTAACTCCACTTGATTCAAACAGCCAAATTAAAACCCTAAATTATTAAAAATATGATTTGGACATTTTATCTACAAACTTCTGCTCTTTATTCCCAACCACCCACTAAAATCTTCAGATTACCCTACTCTCCATCAAATAAACAAATCAATACTCTTTTCTCCTTTTATCAGAAAAATAAAGCCATGTGTGGTATTCCACCCTCTTAGAAGTCCAGCAACTATATAACTCATAAAATCCAACTAGTTCAATAATAATACATTCTCATGGGTATCTTTGGGACATATGTTGCACCGCCCAAATCACTATTTCAAACAAAATCTTAATTTTTATTGCTACAACACACAAGAAACACATTGCCTATGGAAACTTACCAATTACAATATTGTTTCTTAAAAAAGCATGTGCATGACAAAAATTGAAAGCCATTTATCACAAAAATAACATCAATATCCTTGAAGACTAGAGGAAATTCATTGCAACTATTGTTTGAGAAGTGCTAACAATACTTTCATCATTCTTCTTACTTTGAGAATAACCATGTATAAGTTGACTGCATTCTCTGCAAACATAAAATTGAATGCCTTTTTCCTCTAATTTTAGATTTTTGACTTCCTTTGCTCAGTTCCTTATGAGATAACCTTTACCTTAACTCTTTATCTCAAAATCTAAGTGAAATCATGTCCCCTATTTTATTTTTATTTTTTGTTTCCCAGGTATCATGTGCTATCAATAGATACTCGTGAATTGCACTTGCTCTGGATTCATCCCATCATTACCATAACATAAAGCATGTTCCATGTTTTCATAGGTCTTCATTTCAACAACACAAAATCATGATATCATAATTATTTAATCATAGTCTTATCGCAGCAATTATTTAATTTGGTTGAACAATTTAACAAACAGCTCAACTGAATCTGGTAAAGATATGGACTTTCCTGAATGAACAAAGATTAGGTCAACTGGATTAGGTCAATGAAATAGCCAAACTAATAATAATCACATTAAAATATAATTGTTGGTCAACCACATTTTAGATAGAATCAATCTTCCCAAAGCTAAAAAAGACAATTATTTAAAATTAAAAAAAAAAGTTTTCGTATTGGCATATAAATAGAAGCCTTAGATCTGACTAAATTCATGCAGGACATTATAAGGATCTACAGGTTAGGGCTATTTAGGACTTTGTTTATTTTCCTATTTTGGTTAGTTGTCGATAGTTCCTTTGCAAGCTCGATTTAGGCTTCGTATGTATATGTTTGTTGTTCACTTCATTTTTTTTTTCATTAATTTATGGTCCTTCAACTATTGAAATCTAATGAGTTAAGAGGTAACTATTTTTAATATCAGCTTGGCAACCTTATAACCAAGGGATTGTAGTAAATGGATAGTATGAACAAATGTCATATATTTAAGCCCCAATTACCTAACCCTATCTATGTATATATGTGTGTGTGCGCGCGCATGCATAGGCCTAACTTTCAAGCCTATACCAACAGTCTATCAAAGTAATAAACAGCCTACACACTTAAAGTGTTTGTTATACCATTATACCCATACATATACACTCATCAAGTACTTCTGCTTGTCACGTTTTATACCAACTCTTGTGAGAGAGATTAATTCCTCAATAACTTCAATCTTAGAAAGTGACAAAGATTGACAACTCCACCATGATTCTCTCCTCTTCAGAGGTCATCCTAAATATCAAACGAATTTTTAAAATAAAAAATAAAAAAAGAAGGAAAATCCATTACTAAAAAAAAACAGAAAAGCATACAAGGTGTCCACATGAACAACAAATTCCTTGAGTGAATAAATTATTGTGTATGAATTTATATCACTATAACAAGTCCTGAAGCCACTTGGGATATATATATTCCAGCATTTCTACCTATCAAGTTGTAAGATCTAGAAATACTCTCCCCATTTAGAACTCAATAGACAAGGAAAAAGTTCAAATCCGCTTCTCGGTATCAGAAAAAGAAGCCACAACCCCTAGTGTTGGACACCCCTAACAAGACAGCTAGCTAACAATCCCTTTCCAATTGAGTCTAGTAAAGACGTGGCAGGCATCTTGAAATTGCTTAAAACCAATCCCATAGAGATACTAGGAAACAGATCCCATCTCATAGGTTGTTGGTCCTCTCCCCCCTCTCCTTTTTAAATTCACTTAAAAAAATGAATCAAAACTTAATAGCCCGGTCTTGCAAAAAAACATAGCAGAAAACCAAAATATATCAGGGACAAGATCGACTATAACTGATAGACCCACATGTTAAAATTTAATCCAAGTTACCATAACATTCCCCATCCAAGTTTGCGGATAAAAACTACTGCTTCAAAATTAATTTGAAGCCAGATCATCATATCATTTCAGATTTTTCCTAATGATTTTCATTAATACTCAATTTGGTACGAAGAGATATTAGGAAAATAATAATGAAAAATAAAATAAGACCTTGAAGCTACCATCTAATCACTAAAATAGTACATTAAAAATATAAAAATCATTGAGAAACCATTACTGATGCAATAGGGCTAAGAGATCACCTGTGAAACAAAACTGTCACGCAATGCTTCAAGCTTATGAGGAACAAGGTGATCCTTAAAGTCCCCATGGCCTAGTTGACCATATTTGCTCCAGCCGTAAGTGTATAACGCACCGGAAGAAGAAACAGAAATGGTGTGCCGCCATCCACAAGCAACCATAACCATCTTTTCTCCCTGCAACTTTGAATTATAACAACTTGATTAAAGACTTGGAAGAATGGCTATACTAAACAAGAACAGCAGTAAAAAGAGATGAGTACAAATAACACAAGCTACTGATATTTACAGCAAGAAATTACGAAGTACCTTAAGGAGAAAAAGAATTATAAACAAAAGAGAAGTTTTAAATCCTGCAAATCTAAGATAAAAATGGAATGACCGTATAGGGACTCCCAAGAAATATTTACATCAATCACCAATGAAATCTAGCTTGAAGATGGACAGTTTACAATTTCTAGCAAGTTTATTAGGCATGCTTCAGAATTGCTTTCAAAAATTAGATTGCCTATAATCCTAGTCCGATAAAGAAACTATGAGACTATATTAGCACTACATAGAAAAGGATGTGAAATATCAGCATAAAACTCATGAAAACAAAAGGTCCAATTTAAATCTACGAAAGTGTTTATGCATTGGGAAACTTAGTTTCAGATGCTGGTTTATGCTCTAAAGAACACTAAATTCAAATAACTGACAACAGTTTGTAGACGTACATTAAGAGTGGAAATTTTCTCAGGAACCAAGCGATCACTTCTGTCACCCAAGCCCAGGTTTCCATACCGACCCCAACCCCATCCATAGAGCTCTCCACCTTCGGTAACAGCCACAGAATGTTCAGCACCAGCAGCAACCATTTTGATAGATACTCCCTACAAAACATAAATAAAATTTAAGGGCAAAACTTGCTTCAAAAAGGTCTGCCCATATGGACTTGAACAAAAATGTCCAATGATACACTAAGTATTAATAAATACTTATACACTTCTGTCATGAAAACAATAGATTTTCATGATGGACATGGCATTTTGCATTATGCTGATATATATCTATATATATTTTCCAATAGACCTTGACCATTCAGCCTGTATTTCCACAACAATTCTCCCTTTCCGTCCTACTTATGGTATGGACTTTGGTCAATAAAATTAAATTATGATGCGTCAAAGCTATCCACCTATATGTGCACATTTTACATTATATATATTTCCTGAATTAACAAATTCACTTCATGCTTATGAAGCATACACCCTGCTACAGTTAAAAAAATAAGACAAAAATAGAAAATTTGAGTTGGTTTCACACTGAGCACTCAGATTTTTTAATTTTCACCGCTTGAAATTATAAATCAGTGGAAGTATGGAGAATATATATATTAATGGCCCAAAAACTGAAGTAAATGACAGTACCTCAAAGGCTTTAATGTTTTGAGGCACAAGAGAATCTTCAGTGTTGCCAAGACCAAGTTGACCATTTTGGTTTCGCCCCCAACTTAAACAGAATACAGACAGAAACTCGATCAGTAAAACATTTACCGAGTTAAAACTGTCATGAGAATATTGAACCAGAAACACCTAAAAGTTTAAACCATTCAACATCCTTTTTGTAGAGAGATGGTAAACCTATCATTGGGTTTAAAGTAATAGAAATCTAAATAAGTAAATATACCTTTTGGCAGCAGTAAATTTTTACTTTACATGACTTAGATGGGCATAAAAATCAGATGCAGAATCAATGGAGTAAAAAATACTTTAAGTTTACATGATCAAGGCTCTTGTGGCAAGGTAAGAGAACAGTATGAACAAAATGTTGCAAGTGTCAGAAGAAGTAATGATTTGACTCAAACAAGTAATGTTTATGAAACACTAAAAAGCAGAAATATTTCCTGAATAAATACAAAGCATTAAGTTCTGGGTTAGGCATCACTGTGGTCAAAGCAAGTAAGCACCCACTTAAACTTTGAATCAGTGCACTAGCTACTCTAAATTGGGTAAATCAAAATAAAAACTAATCTATTACTTGAGGGAAGAAGGTTTTAAGAACAATCTTAACCTCTGCACTTCTCCTTCCATAGTCACGGCCAAACAATGGCTGTCCCCACAAGCAATTTGCTTTATCCTCAGACCATGTAATGCTTTAATTGGCTGAGGAGTGAACAAGTCACTGGAGTTGCCATGACCCAGCCTCCCAAAGTCACCCCTGAAAAAATTGTGAAAGAGAAGAACAATGATCAAAGACTACACAAAAAACAGAGCAAGTTAGAAAATTTTCACTTGTCAGGCAGATCGTAACATGAAGATTTGAAATGCTCAAGTTTTAGACAAGGGATTAAAACAACACTGCATATGATAATATGCAGACAAATATCCACCATATTAACATCTTTGCTTTCCTTTAAAACAATTTCCAGACCACCAAATAAGCATAATAAAAATCCAAAAGAAAACTATAAAAACAATCGTAATCAGAAATCTTTGTAATGAGAAGACAAAATAGTTAAAAATCAACTTTCTAATTTTGCGTTTTTTTTGATGCCTTGTCTTCGAGTATTTGTTCGTTTGTGTTCTAATTCTCTTACTAAAAGCAATCATGAAGCCTTGGCTGCCAGAAGACTATGGAAAGGACAGTGTTGGATGTCGGTGGGTGGTTGGCATTATAGTAGAAGTAGATTTGTTTGTTATTGACAATGTGCAAGTAAGTTGTGAGTGAGGCATAGTATTAACAGAAAGTAAATAAATTTTAGAGCAAATAAAGAGGTAGAAAGCAAACCATACCATCCCCAACTGTAAACTTGCATACGTGACTCAGAATATGCAGTTGTATGATCAGCTCCACAGGTAACAGAGACTATCTCATGACCATTCAGTGCACTCAATTGGGTAGGAGAAAGGCGATCCTCGGCATCCCCATGACCCAATTGGCCATCCTCTCCTCGCCCCCATGAGCAAACAATGTTCCCAGCTGCACCGAATAAAATAAAAACATTTTGTTTTGTATACTATAGCGAATATAATATAATATAATATAATGAAAGCAGAGTGATGATCGCATACATAGAAGAGCAACGGAGTGACTAGCACCAGCAGAGATGAGAAGAACGCGGCGGAAGGGAGGAGAAGCGGCTTCACTCATAGTGACTTCAGCCATTGAGGAAGAGTTGGTTGAAAGAAGAAGAAGAAGAAGAAGACAAAAATTGGAAATTGAATGACGATGAGGAAGGTGGGGAGGAGATATTTATAGTGACGGAGAAAGCACATGTGCGTGCTCTGTACGAAGAAGATTAAAGTGACGAAGGGAGAAATGAGACGAGAAAACAAGACAGGTAAGAGTTAGTGAAGAAACAACGGCATTGATTAGGGGTGGGGGAAAGGGAGGGGCCACCATTGAATTGAAATTAATTCAATTTCACCTCCCCTCGATCTTATCTACCGATTTTCACATTATTGTTTTTGTTTTTCTCTTGTGGGTTTCGGCACCACACACACACCTTTTAACTACTATTCTCCCCTTTCCCCTCCTTTCCTTCGAACAATTTTTTTACTTTTCTTTTTTTTCCCCTTATTAAATCATTGAAAATTTGGAACAAAAACTCTTTTTCTTTTCATTTATTAGTGTACCAAATTCAAACTCTAGTGGTAAAAATTCCTCAAAACAAATTGTTGGCCAGACAAGGTGGTGTCCCACAATCGCTCTCTCTTCCGTTGCATTGGAAGCCAGGAGTGAATTTGACATGATTTAGTTTTTGGGATTGTATTGGATTCGAGGAATCTATATATATATATAATATTACGAAGGGGTGTTATATTTATAAAATTTGTATATAAAATTAATATAGTATCTTTTATTTAGTGTTATATAATTTATTAATATTTATTATATTAATATTTTATATTAATATTTTTATTTATTTAATGTGTTATATAAATTATTTGTATTTATTATATTATCGTCTTAAACTATATTAAATTTAAACTTCAGATAAAAAAAATCAACCATTAAATACATGAGTAACACATCCTTTATGGGCCATACAATGAATTGAATGAATGTTTTATTTTTTTAATAGTATCTCAGGTTTTATAATTTTAATTGATATGTTATTTCATGTGATATTGACGTATTATTAGCATTTCAGCTAACAATTCAAATATCATCCATTAAGAAGACATCATGTAAAATGAAAAATGTAAAGTACAATTGAAATGCATTATTATTCTATTAAAGGTTAAATATTATTATTGAGCTCAAAATTACCAACTTAGAGGGATTTTTTTTTTCGTAATGAAATCTAAATTAGTTTGAATTGATTAAAATCTAGATAAGTCTAAATATATAAATCTAAATGATATATTTATTTTTTATTTTAATATTTGAATTGAATGATATATTTATTTTTTATTTTAATATTTGAATTGAAATGTTTGAAAGTTAATACTTTTCTTTATCAACATTATTTTCACTTATGAATTTATTTGACATGTTAGAAGCACTTATAAGTTCATATTTCACAAAATAATTATTGAAGTGTTTAAACATTACAAAATTTATTATTTTATATCTTATGACAAAATATTGGGGGCGACAATTTTTGACACGATACGCTAAACAACACGAACATGATATGAAATCAACGGGTTAATATTGACACAATTATTAATTGGATTGTGTTAGTGTTAGGATACTCGACGCGATTAATAAATGCGTCAGATCCGTATTTAGGGTATTCAACACGTCTATCCGTTTAATAACATAAATAGTTAAACATATTATGTCGAGTAAAAATAATTAAAAAACTAATTAACCTATTTAATAGCAAATTCAAATTATTTTTTATATTAATAATCGTTCATCTTAGTGGATAATTTTAATTAATATAAATGCATAGAATGTAGTTGGTTAAGCATATATGTGTTAAATAATTAAGCAGGTAATGTGAATTAATATAATTTAGTTACAACACATTTAGTAAACAGGTGATAAGTTTATTAAACAGGTTATATCCGTATTTTAAGTTTTGACACAAATAATTAAATGAGTCATATCCGTATTAGCCAAAGTTTTACTACTTTATAACATGACATGACATGAACATAACACGCAAATATGAATTGTCACCCCTACAAAATAGTGATAAATTATATTATGAATTTGATTTATTTAGATGCGTATAGTTGTGAAAAAATATAATATCTTTTCTTATATTTGTTGTATTACAAAGCTAGGTTTCCATTTAATAATTCTAAAAATATTCACACAACCATAAATCAATATATAACGATGATTTAAAAGATAAAATATTTTGTTAAACACAAATAAATCATAAATAAATTTTATAGGCGTATTTTTTAGAATTAGAGGGGAGATAAAGTACTCAACTTTTATATTTAGATAAAAGCTATAAATTTTATTTCGTTTATTGGTTATTCTATATTTTGAGATAAAACTTGAGTACAAAAAAAAAAAGATGAAATATTTAAAGTCAGGAGCAAAATTCTAATTTTAGATGAAAAAAAAAATCCCTAACTTTTAGTGGAAGGATTTTTTCACATATATGATATATCAAAATCAAACGAACCCGTGATCAAAAGTTCGAATACCAAAATAAGTCTTGCGAAATCCATTCGCACACGCAAGCTTAGGTTGCCCTTCTAAGTACTAGCTATGACTTACGAGCTTGAGTGCTTTATAGTATCACTTAATTGAAAATATACGTCGTCCTTAGATTCTAAAATTGGGGGCCTTTGTTTAATCGAGGGAAAAAAAATAAAAAGGTGAGATTATTTACACCCTTAAAATTTATTTAAACACCTATTTTATTTTATTGTTAGAATATCCTCATGTAAGATTATATAGAAGTTAGTAAATAAACAAAATCTTTAATTTATTTTTCTAGTCTCTTTCATTATCCAAAGTCCAAGCTCATTTAACCTTTTCAACTTTTTCATTATTAAAAGAAGTAATCAATTGAAACTTTTCAACAAAACTTGCACATAAAGTAGAGTAAAAAAATTTTAAGAGGTTAAAGAATGTTGGATTGAAAATCAATTATAGGCTAAAAATCTTGCATATAAAATTGTATATTAAAGGATGATAAAGAGGTTTTTAAAGGCAGTAATTTAAACTTTAAACTTCCTGATATTCTTGTTATTTTCTCCGTCTTAATATTGTTAGGACAATGCCATATGGATTACCACTTGTTCAACTATGTAGCATTGGCATTGCTTTGTTGGTATTTTGAAGAAAATAAAGATCTTGATATTTGATTTATTATTTTCTTATTTCAACTGAGCTAGTTAGGAAACTCTTAACTGCATAATATTTTCAGAATCCGTTTTTAATCTTTGGAAGAATTTTTTTTTTTCTTTAAGAAAGATTCTTTTTCATTATTAATTGCTTTAAAGTATTTATGTTTTCCCAAGCTTTTGAAATTTGTAGATATGGAAAGATCTTGGAAATCCTTATATAGTAAAAATGTTACATATTTGTTTTTTTTGTTCTTTTGCGTATTTGTTTCCCTATTTTTCTGCATTTTTGTTTCCTATACCACATTCGTCTAATGTTACTGCTTCTATTAGGAAAGACTTAACTGCTAGTTATATCCAAGATATTGTTTCAGTTTTGGAAAGCGTTTATTTTATCTTGTATTATGAAAGATTATGATCATGATTTACCTTTCCTTGACTTCAAAATATGCAAGTTATTTGATTGATATAAAGACCTTGAAGAATCCTTATTGGACAAGGATTGCTTGCTAAATGAGTTCTAATATAAGAAGACTTTTATTTCATGTCTAGCTTATGAGATTAAAAGATTGCTCCCTATTATTCATTGATCTTTATCTCTTAAGTTACATTACAGATTTTACAGGTTTTAAAAAGCTTTGATCAAATCCTTTTTCAAGAAGAAAGTGATGGACGTGCAGCCTATATAAAGGAGAGTTCATTCAATGTTTAAAAAAGAAAACTTTGTTCAAGTATTTTGTTGATAGAGTGTTAAATGCACATCTGTTTATGTTGAGTTTGCATCTTTATTTGTTTAGCTTTTAGCTAAGTTCATGTTCTTGAGAGTTAGATCGTGGCTTAAGGAATAATTGCTTTCATGAGTCTGTAACTGATATCGTGGTTGAGTCTTTCTTAACTGATATCGTGGTTGAGTCTTTCTTAACTGATATAGTTACGATAGTCGTGACTGATAAAGTGTAAAAAGCTTTATTGAGTATCACTGGGAAAGTGTTTTATCGTTAGGAAGGGTGTTGATCTGTTGGATAAAGAAGTATAGCATGGTTGGGAAGTCGGTCTACTTAGGTTAAAGTTCTTGGAGAGAGAGCGTAGGCTACAAAGAAAGGATAGCAAGAAAGAAAGAGGTTTTCTTTTACTGTAAATCCAAGTAGTTTGTAATTTGAATGACTTAATGAATTGCAGCTTAGTTGCCTATAGACGTAGGCTAATTTAGTCGAACTATGTAAAACTCCTCTGTACAATTTCTATTTTCGTTTTGTTACATTTGATATAACTGTTGTAGTTCTGTCTTACGTAACTAGGTATGTGGCTTACGAATATAATTCTTTTAGCTCTAAAATATTCCAAATGTTAAAGAATGTTTGTAAAACAATTTTTTTAAATTGAAGTAGTTTAGCTCTACATGTCTATTACAATGGCAGACTAGGGATTGAATTTTTAGGGGGGTGAATTGTGAAAAATTTTATTATAAATTGAGTCCAAAAAAAATATCATTGGATAAAATTATATAATACAAAACAAGAATGATATTGTTATTCTTAATGATATATAATTGTAATAAAATTATATCTACTTAATCATATATCATAAAACTTTCTTTCATATCTCGAAAATGCTCTATATTTGATTATATATTAAATTTCTTTACAATTTTTCTTTCAATATATCCAACTATATTTAACTAAGAATTTCTTGTATAAATAGGTTTCCTATTGCATGGAGGATAACCTTCTCATCTATTTTTATAAAGGGTGCAGAAATCAATTATAGTAGGTGTGCAAATAACCTCCTCCAAATGAAAATCTTCTTTTTGATGGTAGTGTACTGTTGTGAGCAAGAACCAACACCAAATTATATCTCCTTTCATTACTGATTAGATACAATGTTAATTTGAACCACCTAACTTTGTGCTCTAAATAATTGCTTTTGTTTGTACATCTAGGTCAGAATTATTGACGGGGATCGATGAAATAGAAAGTCAAAAATGTCTACGATCATAATCATATAAACAACGTTCGTACCATCACCCACATGTTACACAAAGTTGTTCATCAATAATTGCATTGAATATAAACTTGCCCATCCTCTGTGTTTGGTGTTAACTCATCATAGAAATTGATAGATCAATGAAGCTCATGTCACATTACATATATCAAATCAATTAACACGTTATATCATGCTTAAGGTAGAATATTTTATGCGTCATATGAATATAGATAGATGTCAGGCTCGTGTGATTGTGACACGCATCAGGATTTTATCATAGATAAGGAGGCTTAATATCGAAAAGTTTAAATATTTGTTTTTCTATTTTGAGCAAACCTCGACCATACATGAGATTGGAAAAAAACAAAAGCACAAAATAATTTTACACATATATAGTAACCTTAAGTTTTCCAAATTTTTATGGTTTTTTTTGTTTTTTGTTTAAACTTTATATCAAGGGGTTAGTTACAAGCTACAAAAGAAGAGAGAATAAAACAGGATTTTGTTAGGTTTTAATTAAAGTTCATTTAACTAACTATATAATTTAGGAAAAATTGGAAAGATACCCAAAACTAGGGGGCCTATTTGATAAACGATTATTTCTCAAAAAATATGTATTCTATGACCCTAGGGATGGGCATTCGACTTGGTGGGTCCGAAGCTCCGATTAGATGGGGTGGGGCTTGACTCAACAGATTGCTAGTTAGGGGTGGGTCTGGATTCTAAAGAATGCTGGTTCGACCAGGGTCTTGTCTGGCTTCGGGCTTTGTTTGACCCGCCCCGCATAGTATAAGAGTGAATATAAAAAATTATAAAATATAAGGACTTACAGTAATTTTAAAAGATGATTTTGATAAGTTTTAATACATACATACATACATACACACATATATATATATATACATATATACATATATATATATATACATATATACATATATATATATATATACATATATATATATAGGTGTCTTGAAATTTGATAACATATATAAAGAAAACTCCACTAAAATTTGTCTACATGGGTATATAAAGAAAGGATTTTTCAATATGGTGGGTCCACCCCAATAAAAATTTTCTTACACATTTGCAAACGGATACAGAGGGGCGAGGCGGGACGGGATCCTCTGAATTTTTTTTTGTCCAGCTCTGCCCCATCCCATTCAGGGGCAATAGGACAGGGCAGGGATGGATATCTGTTGCGTCGTACCCACCCTGCCCCGTCCCACCCCACCCCGGTTCCAACCCTAGTCTGATGTCTGATAGTATCTAACAGTGTTCAACAATATTTGATAGGTGTGTCAAATAGTATCTGACTGTGTCCAACAATATCTAATAAGTCTTCGATAATGTTCAACACTTGATAGAGAATCTTAACATACAAATTTTTAGGTACAAAATCATTTTTACAACTCACACTTAAATTTTGGGTATTTTTTTAACTTTTTCTACTATTTATATCATACTAAAAGCTAAGAATTAAACAAATCTAAATAAAGGATTTAAAAAAAGATAAAATAAGATAAGTAAATCAAAATTAAGAAAAACTCACGTGAGATCAAACAAGGTTCAATTAATGATTGAAATTTGAAAGATCAAGGAAAACGTCAGACATGCATGTTAGTTTGAAAAGGTCGTATGTGTGTGTGTGTGCAGGCATGCATGTGTGTGTGTGGGATTTGGTGGGCATTTTAAATTAAGAATGCATGGATGGTACTATTAATTCAAGAAGGGCACGTGCTCCCGTAGTGCCCCTGTATGGCTCAGCTGGTAGATATCATACTCAAGGTTTCGTATCAAACTATAGTCGATATGGTTAGGCGCCATATTCGGATTGAGTTACATTAACATCAAATTAATATTTATTTTTTTCTCTAAGTGAAAATTATTAAATCAATATGTATCCTACACAGTAACAGTCTTCAACAAACCAATCACTACACAAAAAAGTCGCACATAGTTAATAGTATTATCCACTTGTAGATATTAAACCATTACATTACAAGATTTGTTTCATCAAGATTAATTATTAATAATAATTATCAAATTAATTATGAAGGTCTATTAAGTTTTACATAAGCTAATAGTTAGGATCAAAATTTTTCTTCACGTTAAACAAGTTCCATGGCATTTATGCCTGTGTCTACATGCTAGCATGCTCTATAGGTACACATAAAATAGTCAATTCTATGATTGGGACAATGCAAAAAAAAAGGTCAAGCAGTGGGTTCTTTTCAGAAATAATTAACTCTATTTTTTATTTAAAAAATTATAGCCAAATATCGAGCTATTGAATTGGTTGCTAAATAGTTAAATATTGCTAGTTATTGAGTAATGTGTCAAATAGGTTTCAAGTTGCCAGGTGATACTTTACGTAGAGGCAGACCTAGGACCTGAAATTTAAGAAATTTCTTTTACCCCTTTGTGTTTATTAGACCTTTCTACACCCCCTCTTTAAAGACACTAATTTTAGATAATGTCTTCCATTTTTCTCATTATTAGCCTCTCAAACATAGTTTATCTCATTTCACTCTAATACTAGGCCCCTCATTTCATATAGATAATATAATTGAAAGACATATTTTAGATTTTCTAATTTTGTGAGCTTATCTCATGTAGTATTCAAAATAATTTTGTGTTTGAAATTAATTTGTGAGATTTTCTTGTAAATCCTAGACCTTCAACTAAAATTTTAGAGATTATAAATGAAATATACTTGTGAAGAATTGGCAATGAGATAATTATGAAATATAATTATTGAAAAATTATAAAATATTTACATTTTGTATTTGATTTATTGTAGTAGGGTAATGATGTAGGACAATTTTGAGTCTTATTTTGTTCGAGGATAAAATCAATTCTTTCCAAGTTATATTAGAATTTTTTGTCTTAATTTATATGAGTCTAATTATGATTTTTAGTATTTTAAGATATTTTATTATTCGTAGGATTTTATTTTCTTATTCTAGTTTTACTTGTTCTACAAGTATTAGGACTAATTGGCCTATATAAGGGTTAGTTTACTCAAGCTTTATAGCCAATTCTCATTATTATCAATTTATCAAATTTTGGACTTTTGTTCAATTTATCTTTTTCTTTAGCTTCTACATCAAATTTGGTATCAGAACCAAAATCATTTGTCTTCCATGGCACGTGATGATCTAGTAGGCGATGATTCTCGTGATGTTGATCAGAGAAGCTGGTCAATCTTTTCAAACTCAACTCAATGATCGATTCAACGAACCGATTCATTGAATGGAAGAGATGGGGATTGGCAGTACAGGAAGACTAAACGAATGCATGGGCAAAACGAAGAGAGAAAGGCTCGCGTGCCTACAAAACAGGCAGACTTCTTATAAATAATGGCGGACCTTCAAGAACAATTCAACAGATACCGAGTCAGATGATGAAACCGTTGGTAAGAAAAACAAAAAGACTGATTATAAAGTTAATCTCGATATTCCTACCTTCAAGGAGGGGGGTGGGGGGGTGGTTGGGGTTTGGATTGCCTTGCTGAGGTTGAGAGTTTCTTATCTTATATCGGGATATCTGAGAAAAAGAAAGTGCAGTCAGTAACTTTTAAGTTAAAAGGTGGGGCTTTTGCTTGGTGGCAATAAATACGAAATAGGAGAAGGATTTAGATTGCCTTGCTGAGGTTGAGAGTTTCTTATCTTATACCGGGATATCTGAGAAAAAGAAAGTGCAGTCAGTAACTTTTAGGTTAAAAGGTGGGGCTTTTGCTTGGTGGCAATAAATACGAAATAGGAGAAGGATGGCTAGTAAAGATCCTATTAAACGATGGGATAAGATGAAGAAGACATTGATTGGTCAATATTTACCACCAAAACAAACCTTGTATATCCACTACCAAAATTGCAGGCAAGATAATCGTAGTGTAGATGAATATACGGAGGACTTTAATAGGTAACAGGCGAGAAATAATTTGAATGAGTCTGAGCAACGGTTGATTGCAAGGTTTATTGGTGGTTTGAAGTCAGAAATCTATGATGATATGTCGGTGCAAACGATCTTCAAGTTGCATGAAGCGACGGATAAAGCAAGAAAGTTTGTGAAACGATTGATGAGACAACAATCTACTCCTAAGGTTTAAACAATAACCCATCAAGTGACTTCATATTACAATCAACACTCCCAAAACACGGCTTCGGTTGGCAAAGTGGCGACAACAAGCAAAAGGTAGCGGTAATTATCAAAGGCAGCCTCAACAACCAACAAATAATCAGATCATGAGGCAGCCATAGTACAATAATCCTTATGCTAAGCCTACATTTGATAAGTGTTTGAAATGTGATGCTAAGCCTACATTTGATAAGTGTTTGAAATGTGTTGGAGTTGGTCATCAATCTAGCAATTGTAGAAGGAAAAAGAGTGGCTAATTTTGTGCAAGTTGAGGAGAATAATGAATCTGAAGAAGAGGTTAATGCTAAAATTGAGATCATTGAAGGGGACGATGGAGAACATATATTGTGTATTGTTCACAGAACCTTAATTGCACCAAAGGCAGTAAATGAATCACGATGTCACAAGATTTTTGAAACCAAGGCAACCGTTAACAAACAAGGTGTATGATGTCGTTATTGATGGTGGCAGCATAGAGAACATTGTGTCTCGAGCGTTAGTCAATGCTTTGAACCTTAGAACAGAGCGTCACCCAAAACCGTACAAGTTGAAGTGGTTGATGAAGAAAAACGTGGAGCTAGTTAATAAGGTATGTCCAGTGCATATTTCTATTGGGAAAAATTATAAGGAGATAGTGCTTTGTGATGTTGCAGAGATGGATGTGAGTCATGTGTTGCTTGGGAGGCCGTGGCAATATGATCGTGACGTAAGGTTTAGATGAAAGGACGATATATATTTATTTTAGTGGTATAGGAAGAAGATTATTTTGGTGCCAACTGCTCATAAAAAGAGGAAGAAAATTTTCATTTTAAATATTTGTATGTCTATCATGATGATAGTGATGGTGACGATGAAGAGAGGCTATGCCAAGACAACTTGAGGACGAGTTCTTTTGAAGAAGGGGTGACTAATGTAGGACAATTTTGAGTCTTATTTTGTTTTAGGATAAAATCAATTCTTTTCAAGTTATATTAGAATTTTTTTTGTTTTGATTTATTTGAGTCTAATTAGGATTTTTAGTATTTTAGGATATTTTATTATTTATAAGATTTTATTTTCTTATTCTAGTTTTTCTTGTTCTACAAGTATTATGATTAATTAGCCTATATAAGGGTTAGCTTACTCCAGCTTTGTAATCAATTTTTATTATTATCAATTTATCAAATTTTGAACTTTTGTTTAATTTATCTTTTTCCTTAACTTTCGCATCAGGTAATCTTGGAAGGATAAGGTTCATTATCTCTCTATTTAGATGTGCTTCTCTTGATATATAATAAATTCTCTATTTCTCTCGTACCATTAAGATTGATTAAAATAATTATAAATAGTAAAATATTTAAAGTGTCCCTTATAAGATAAGATCCTAGATTGGATTCCCCACTGACTCTATATTTAATGAGCAATTTATTCACCTTTTGTGTCTTACCTCTCCATTTAGGGAAATGAAAGTGCATTTTGACTTTGGTGTATAAGTATTAATAACGTTTTTAAGATATAATTTTTCAAAAGAGTAATGCTAAATATACAACCAAGTTGTACAACCTAACATGGAACAAATTCACTAGAAAGGTAAAAATGAAAAATAAATTAACTAATTTTCAATAAATAAAATGGGATCCACTCATACAGTAGATTTGTATCATGTCATGTTGTATGAGTTAGGTTGTATAACGTAATTATATACCTAATATTATTGTTTTCAAAACGTCCCTCAAAGTTTGGTCATTTTCTTAGCTGCAAGATAGGATGCTCCGCAATACAAGGGAAGAAATAAAGAGAGGAAAGCAGAGAACACCCAATATTTTTTAACAAAAAGGCCTATCAATTTTTTTAACAAAACCCTAATTTTGGTCATTTTTCACTATTATTATTATTATTATTATTATTATTATTCTTTTTAGTGTATCAAATTCAAACTCTAGCGATAAAAAGTTCCTTGACAAATTGTTAGTTAAGTTATTTTTTCTAATACATTTAGAAACTTTCTTAACAACTTAACACGGTTTAACAATTTATCTAAGAGAAATTTTTATCTTTTAAAATTGAATTGAGTTAAATCATAAAAATATTAATAATCTGCTACTTCTAAAACCAAAAAAACAAAAATCAACCAAACTATTTCACAATTAATCTATAAAAAAATTGATGAATTTTAATTTTTTTTCATTGTATATTTAAGGTAAATAATTAAATTATAGAAAAAAACATAATAATTTTTGTGATGATTTAAAATAAAATGCGTGAAGGTTTTTGATCATGGAATGTAAAGTTACATCTCAATTAATAAAATGGTAGACAGTTTTAAAACACATCCAATGATTATCTTTAGAAGTAGTAAATAAAAAAAGAGTAATATCATTCCTACTTTTACAAACTCTTCGTGTAAAGTCGACTTTATAAACTGACATAATATAATTGTATGATTATAACATCGCCAACCTTGACTAATTTAATAAAATTTTGTAATTCACTATTTCAATCATATAATGCTATATCAATTTATAATGTTGAGTTTGTATTGAGAGTTTGAAAATGAAGTGTTATTCATTTGCAATTTTAAAAATAAATATAAGGATAAATTGTAGGAAAGCTTTCATAATTATTCCAAAATCTAATTTTGTGGTATTATTTTGCAAATGTTTGAAGGTATAAAATTATCGCAAATGGTTATAAAATCTAATTTTGCTATTTAAAATAACTTTTAAAGGTTGTAATTTTGTAAATCATTACAAAATCTAATTTTAAACTAGATTTTGTATTTTTTTAAGAATAATACCGCACTTACAAATTTATTTATATGAACTTATTATACAAATTGATACAGTATATAATGATTGGAATTGTGAACTCCGAAAGTTCATGGCATTAATCAAGATTAATGATGTCACAATCATGTATTAATACCAACTTCGTTTGAATGGATAAGTTTGTAGAAATAGTTTATAATTATAGTAATATTTATTTTTTGAATTGTTTTAAAATATTTTGGCTAAATCTCATGGAATTCATGAAAATTACCCTTATTTATCTATTTTTTACTTAGAACAATTATTTTTCTAATAAATTCATGTTGGTTAGACGTATTTACAATGAAATATAAAAATATATTTTAATAAAAAATTTAAAATTTAGACAATATATATGCTTTAAGAAAAAGTATGAAGAATATTTTAACAGCGGATGACTCCACTTGATGAAAGTTTGTGCACGACGGCAGCAAAAGCATAGAAATCCAGGCCTCGTCAATTTTTGAGTAAAGAAAAAAGATGATTTTTATTTTGAATAATCATAAGATAACCAAAATTAAAGGCCATATTTAAAAAATGGATTAGGTGCTGAAATTTTAAATGTTTGTTACCAAGTTCACTAATCACCTACTGATAAGCCTTTTTTTATTGCTAGTTTATAACAATTCGACATTTTGATACCTATTAATCTGTTAGTTTTAGCACTTGATGTCGATCTCTTGGATTCTGGTTTTAATGGCTAAATTTTTCAGTGCTCGATCATTTTTCATAAACCCTTTTAATTTTGGTCATTTTTTTACAATTGTTTCTTTTATTTTTCTTTTCTTTTAATTTTGCATTGTAAAGTAATACTTATGCAAGACTTCAATCTCTTTATTCCTTGTATCTTTCTATACTTGAGAGTAACATAAACCCCAAAAAAGACTAGGAACAATAAATCCATGTGTGTCCACAAGCTTAAGAGAGCATTTGTTTGAATTTTTATACCAACCAAAAGATTTCTTTTAATAATAAAATCTCTTCTTTTTTTTTTTTTCAAATCATCTAAGAAAAGTTATGAATGAGGAAAAAAAGTTATTTTATATCAGAAAATATTAGAACTTTTAGTTTTTTTAAAGCTGTAAAATATAAAAATAACTTTATATATTTTAAAATATTTATCTACATAATCTTATATATTTTAAAATATTTACCTTATTCTTTTTTTTGACAATTTTTTTGAGCTTAACATTAATAAAATATTTTTTATATTTATCTAATCAAACAATCAACAACTTTTAGTAGAATTTTATTTTTATAAACTTTACTCTAATAATAAGATCTAGTTTTATAAGTTTTACATGAATAAACTTAAATAAATAGACCCTAAAATAGCTTAATAAATACTAATGTAAGAGATAATTAAGTTTTTTTTATAATATTAATTAGTAAAGTGATACTGATACATAGTCCTCAGATTTTAAAATTAAGGCCTTTATTTAAATAAAATAAAAAATAAAAAAACCCTTTTCGATTGTAGTGTTTTGTTATAAACGTCAGCCAACACCTTCATTATTTTGATTGGACGCCACCCTAATTTCATCCATATAATTTTGTGTTCAAATTAAATTATTGCTTTTGTATGTACATCTAGGTCAGAATCATGAAAGAAGATCAGACTAGACTCAGTGTAACTGAAATTAAAAGGATGTACTCCAGGACAAAAGTTGTCTATCATTTATTGAATTGGATTAAATTTAGACCATAATGTTTGATATCGATTTTTTTTCCAAATTAGCCCCTCAACTAATGTCATAATTTCATGGGAGTACCATGCGCTGTAAGGTTTGATATCAGCTAATGATGAGAGAGTCTATCTTAGCTCTAGGGTAATATTCCCCAATCAACTTAACTCAACAATTTTAGGCCTTCGATATTTAGATGTCCGCATTGCAAATGCCAGAACTTGGATTAATTCGATTAGTAAGCAATAAGAGCATAATTTTCCATTTTTGAGACTTCAAATAGAAACGTTTTATTTTTGGTCATGGGAACATTAACAATAGTCTACCCTGACTTTTTCTCTTTAACAGCACATAAACCATCACCAAATTACACTAAATATCCACTAGCCTTTAGTTACCCAACATTTAATAAATTGTGTGCCAAACTAGGAACAAAATATACATCATAAAGAAGTTTTACTTTAGCATAGATAGATTTGATTACAATAGTCCCCTTTTCTCTCCATCTGAATTTTCTTATTATTACAGAGCCTGACCTTGATTTTTCTGAGTCTTCATCAAGGTCTCTAAGCATTGATCTAACACCTGACATATTTTTCTGAGTCTCATCAAGGATTAGACGCCTTCCATTCACTTGGAATGCCTTTTATTCATGCTTTTCAAGAGACCTATTTAGCCTTGCCTCAAGATCTTGCAAAGAACCCATTAGTTCATCGAATGAAAAAATCGACAAGTTCTTGGACTCCTTAATTGTAGCTACTACATGATTAAACTTTAGAGTCAAGCTCTTCAAAAGTTTTGCAACAATAGTTTGAACAGTAATTTGTTCACCTTATAACCTCATTTGACTAGCAATTGTAGTAACTCTGGACAAAAAAATCTTGATTAGTTTCAGTACTTTTCATTTGTAAAGTTTCAAACTCAAGCCGAAAAATCTGAAGTTTCACGACTATTACCTTTGATAAGCCTTAAAACTCCATTTGCAATATTGTCCAGGCCTGCTTTGAGGTTGTAGTTAATACAATTCTTGAAAAAACGATCTCATGAATAGCTTGTCGAATGAAGAACAATGCCTTGGAGTCATTCTTTCTGTTTTCTTTCAACTGGTTCTCTTTATTAGAACCAGCATACTCATTCTCTACTAAGTTCAAAGGTCTTGAGACTGAGATAAAGCCTTTGTTTTCATACTCTAGAACTCAGAACACTCTCCTTTGAGGATAAGGATAGCAGTTTGTGAGATGCTAACTGTATTCCCATTGACAACTATGGTGTTTCTCTCTTTCTCTCAAAACAACACTTTTGAATCACCCACTAGGCTTAGACGAATACGACCCTTTGCTTTGATACCACAAATGTTGGAACTAGAGTAGCAAAGCATGAAAACACAAGAAATTGCAATAGAGGAATGAAAGATTTCTAGCTGGAGAACAAAGATTGATTGTTACACATAATTCCATATCTGGCAGTGCTTATTTATAGGCTTACAACTAAAAATGAAAAAGCTAAAATGTTTCAACCAACATCAAATTTTATTGGCACTACTTTGACTAGCTGAAAAACCGGTAAAATAAGGAACAAATATCTGTTGCATAAACAAGATTAAAGACTAAGTCAATTCTTAAATCATTCTTCAACATTTCTACCACCCTTCCTCCACCACCACTAAATGGTGTACCCACACTTCGTGCATCATTGAAGGTGACGTCATCGCTAGAGGCGGCAAAAAGGAAGCATGGGAGGCCGAGGAAGTACCAGATGCCAAAGCAAGTCTTGGCTAGAAGAAAACAACTTTGTCTTCGAACTCCAAGGAGAAGTAGGAGTAGTAGTAGGCGTTGCTCTGCTTTACTAGTGCTCTCTCTTCTTTCTAGTCTAATAAGTCTTATCTCATTGGTTTTTCTAGGTCTTTTCTCAATTTCCTCAATTATAAGCCCCTTTTTGCAATTTTTTTCACTTCATTTTTATACTACTTGCCTTTCGTCATGAATCTAGTTGTTTTTACAGAATTTTCTCTAGTTTATAAGGCTTTTGTCGCATTCTCTTACTCCTAGTTTAATTAGGATTATATCACATTTAAGCCTAGTTTAATTAGGATTATACCACATTTAAGCCTAATTGGGCTTTGGGTCCAAACCCAATAGTAGGCCTCAATTAATTAACTCTTAATTAACCCAATTAACTAGTCCACTAATTATTTATTTAATTTAATATCTAGGTTTTACTCTCCAATAAACATAATTAAATTAAAAAATTAATTTCTCAAAGTCCAGACCCTATTCAAGCGATTTGTTAGTGAGCTACCCAAGGAACTTAAATGGACATATTTAATTACAAAAGCTAATAGGTTTGACCCAATACCTATTATTTCATAATTATAGTAGGCCTCACCTATTAACATTGGTCATTTCCACTATAAGTCAAAAGTTACACTTTTGAATTAAATACTATTTACAGAAAGCTTAATTTTTAGCCATTGAGCAACATGTTTGCATAACTATCCATCATAGAATACTAACAATTGGAGTTATGTATAATTTACTGTTTTACTTCTCCAATTGCATCTTGAGCCATTGATATCAGTTTTACATCATTTAAATGATTCAAATTTATCATAATAAATCCTAGTTTAATAAACCTTCATTAAATACTTGATCAAGATTTTATCATTTAAAACCTTATAAAACCATCAAGGTGGTAATCCGCAATTCTTTTAAAGTCGTAAATTCTATATCTATAGTATAGTGTCTATTAGCATACAGATCATACAATGCTAACTAGCCAAGGTATTGACCTTACTCTTTTAGATCTCACATTTTATTATAGTCAAAGACCATAGCCTGTATATTAGACGTACACTACCTAACTCAGGATTAAGGTAAGAATGCCTTTAGTGCTCGGGTGTAGAAATTCACATTCGATCACGGTATTTCTATCAAATGGATGATTTCTACGTGATTCGTGTTCAATGCATTAATAATACGCAAGTGTCTTTGTTCTGAAGTCAACTACTTCAAATGGTTAGAGACTCGCCATGATCCCATTGAAGACGAACAACATAACGACCTTGTCCAAACAAAGTGTTCAGCTTTTGTTTATAGGTCGTGAACTAGTTTTGAGCTATAACAAAGTTTTATGTCTCAAATATATTTCATATATACAAAAACTTTGTCAATGTACAAGCTCTAGGACCTTTAGTCATTAATACAGTCACACTTGAGTAATTTATAAATAATAATTTTTATTCATTTATAACAATAATGTTTTCATATTATAGAAAAATATCCATATTCTTAGGACAGATCTCAAACAAATGTATGTTTGTGTAATTGAACATGTCGTCTAGTTTGTCCTAGTGCCCTCTTGCATGTTCTTGTTATAGCAGTTAAGGCACGTAATGTTCTTAATGTTCTTGCTATAAATAATAATTTTTATTGTGTTTTTGTGATTTTCTACATGTTCTAGTTAATATACGTGATTTCCATGAGTTTTTACATGCTTTTTGAATATGGGTAATGTGACCATGACTATTTATGCTTTATGTTGTCATTTTCTAGCCAAAATATGATTATATGAACACTTGTTATGCCACTTTTATATTTATTACGAATTTTGATGTTTATTTATGATTTTCATAAGTTTTAATGTATTTTCATGATTTATGGTTAGAATGCATACTAGGCTTCAGTTTACTTTGCTTCTTCGAAAATATGCATGCGTTTTCTTTTATTTTGTGAAGTTTATATGCATAATGATTATGAATAGTGGGCTGTCCACTTTGGGTTTTATGAGTTAGTGAGTAGTTAATGTGGTTTGCATGATGAAAACAGTGCTTACAGTTAGCTTAGACATGTTCAAATGCTAAAACCATTTTTACTTTCCTTTGCATGTTTAACATATATGAGTAGTGGGCTGTCCATATCATGTTTGTTCAGTAGTAAGTGTTAAATTTAATTTGTGATGGAAATGATGCTTATGGCTAGTGTAAGCATGTTTATAGGTTTAAAACTGTTTTCGTTTTCGTTGAAATGTTAAATGTGCATGAAAAGCAGGCTGTTTTGATGTGTTTAATAGTCATGTCATGTTTATGTGTTTTTTTATATGATTTACGATGCTTAGCAAGTAAGAAATGCATGCTAGTAAAGTAGGGAGAAAGGTGCTCCCATGTTTAGATGAATTTCCTACAATTTGCTCTCATTTGGATTATGAATATTAAAATTCACAATTTAAATGTCATTGTTGTGATATTGATAATGTCCTGAGGAGATTGGATGTAAATGAGAGCAGATGGGTGGCGATTGGCCTCATGTTGTTGGCGATGCGCTCGTTGCTCATTTGTCCTCATATTGGTTATGGCGTGATTTGAAGCATTGGTAGACGGACTCGCATTGATGGTGAGGGGTTTACTTTGGAGATTAGAGGCTCGGTTGGATGAGTTGTTGGTACTAGACGAGGATAGACCCATATTGATTGGTGGGGAACCTATTTGTGGATATGATGATGTTTTGAGGTGAATTGATGTCGAAGAGGCTCATTTTGTTGTGAGAAATCTGTTTAAGGATGGGAATGGAAGTGAGACGTCATTGTTGAAGCGTTGAGATGTGTGTGAGGCCATATGGGTGGTTGGACAACGAGTGGATTTGCATTGATTGGCAAAAGGCTCGTTTTCCAATTGTGGACTGTTAATCAAAGTTCAAGGCACATTTGTGCGGTGTCAAAGTAATATCAAGAGTGTTTTAATTTCAATCTCTTTGCCTTGAATTCATTTTATCTTCAAACTTGCTTTATCACATTATGAAAGGTGGTTATGGTTATCACGTCCTTGTTTCAGATGTTTGATTTGAAAATTTTTTTATTCTCTATTCTTTTACCTGTGACTGAGTCACCTCACATGCAATAGAAGATAAAATCGGTTGTGTGCATTTAAGACAAATTAGGATCAAGACAAATAGTAATTAACAATCTAAAACCATAGTTTCAGTAGACCAGTTTGGGAGGATCGAAGATCTGTATCTAACATTCTGAACCCATCTCTAAAAGGATGAAAGTAATTTAGGTCCAGAAGTAAGGGATCGGACTACCGTCACTCATGTTTTTCTCGTGCTTAATTACCCAGGTGGCAGCTCCCAAAGTAACTCTCCTGAATCCCAGCCTCTGTGGCTCTGGCACCACGGAAAGGCCCACACAAAGTAAAAAAGGAAAGGGCTTTGAGTTAGTTTTTTTGTCATTTGTATATTTATGGCTTGTACATTTTCCATTTGTAGGTTTTGTGCAAGGAAGCATAATTTATTTATTATTTTGTTTTACCTACCGTATTTAAATTTGATAACTTGCTATTTTTTGAATGAGTGAATATGCATAGTAAAAGAGGAAAGGACTTTGACTTAGTTTTCTTGCATTTGTGTTTGTAATTAACAAATTAGTTCATTCTTTGTAGAAAGTTATTGGCTCTGGGCAAGTGGAATCATAATGGGACAAATAAAGGGGGAAGTGATATATAGAAATCAAGTTTGTTTAACTACGAGGTGATTTTAAAAAGTTGCTCAGTTTTTGTTTTGTTTATATTTTCTGCATATTATGGAAGCAAAACAGGAAAGTCGAAAACTAGTCCAGTACGTGACTTGGGTTAATTATAGTGTCATTTCCTTATATTTTAATTGATTTATTGTGGACATGTATGCGGACGGGTAAGTTAGGTTCTTTTTATAAGCTTGCATTTTCAACTAAAATGGTGGAAGAGTGAGGCTTGAAAGAGCTAGACAATATTATGGCCCAAAAATAAACATATAGTGTGAAGAAGGGCAAAATAGAGATTTATTTTCCTCTGTCATGGCTCTATAACTGTCAAAGCATGTTCCTAGCAAACGGCAGTTAATGGACTGGGTGTTTGAGTGTATTTCTGAAATATCAAGGGTTTATTATATCTTTGCCAAACCTCAGGGGGTTTTGAGTGATTTTTCCAATTAGATTTCAAAAGCTTACCCCTTTGCTTTTGAAATCCAATGTAATAATATATTCTTGGAGCAGCAACTTATCGGAGAATCGATTTTGAAAAAATGTTTATTAATCACCTAAATAGTTGCAGCTTCTCCAAGAATCAGCTTTGCATAGCGAAATGCACTCTAGAAAACATATATTCAACGAAAATCAAATAAGATAAGTAAATTAAAAGAAAACTCACATGAGATCATATATAGTTTGATAGTTGAAACATTAAAAATGGAGGCCAAACACAGGACATGTTAATAGTTTGAATAGGTTATTAAAAAAAAATTAGGGAATTATATGGACTTTTTTTTTTCAAAAGGAATGCATGGCACAATTAATTGAATTGGAATACGGAGAGATAAAAATTAACTTTTCAAAATCTAAGAAGGGCACATGCTCCTTTAGTCCTTATACGGGTCCTTCGATTGGTAATATACTCAAGGTTTCATATCAAACTATGGTGGATATGGTGAGATGTCCTACTCGGATTTTGTTACATTAACATCACATTTATAGGTAAGATTCTTCTCTGTCTATTGCCAAAAACAGTGAAGACAAATTAAAAAATATTCGTATTCAACTCTAAATAATACAGCGTTTACAAACACAATTGGGGGTGAAAAATAAATGACAAAAATCATGATGATAAAGGCATACAGATCTGAGAAGAAAATCAAGGAAACAAAATAGAGCAGAGAATCAAGGAAGTCAAATGATGATTGATTCTCGAATATTTAGGTATGTAAAAAATGTTGATAAGTAGTTTATCCTCGTATAACAAACAATAATGGTATATTTATAAAATCTATATATAAAGTTGATGTGACATCAAGCAAATGAAAAATTAATATAAGAAAATCAATATGATAAAGGAAAAATTGAAAAAATAGACACTACTAGGGGACTTGAATGAAATATAGACACAATTAAAAAATTTCATGCCATAGACACTTTTCTCATAAAATGACTAAAATACCCTTAATAATTCAATTTAGAAAAGAAAGAAACGAAACACAACTCGACTCCTTCCTTCGTGCACTATCTGAAACACTCTTGAACAGCTTTGTTTCATTTCATCTCATTGTTTAATCGTAGAGTTGAAGCTAAGCAAAAAGGTAAGACAAACTCTCCTTAATCTCTCTCTAAATAGCGCAAGAATGTTGAAGTAGGTTGTAATATTTCCGTTATTTATTATTTTGGTAGCTGTCAACCGCTTTATGTAGCTTAAAATAGGGATATGTATGTGAACAAAGCTTAGAGATAGTGCGGTTTGTGTCAAAATTTGCTAGAAAATGCAAATCGTTAAGAAAAACTGGTATCGCAATCGACTCGGAAGAAGACGCGATTTGTCAAGCGACATTGATCGACGCGTCGGATATGTAGAATCGACACTCGACATGTCGAGGGATCATGTCCAGTGTCGAGAGATTGTTTCGAGTCTACGATCGAGTGTCGAGTTAGTACATCAAGTGCAGTGTCGAATGTGTCGATTGTCGGATGTAAATTTCGTCGAGTTAGTATGTCGACTTAGTGTGTTGACTCTGTCGTGCGTCGAGCGTCAAGCTTGTTCCGTCGAGTTTTGTCGAGCGTTTGGGTAGAGTTGTCATTTTCGTGACCTTTTTAAGCAATTTCATAATTATTTTTTGTCCATGGATCTTATATGATATGTATTTATCATGTAGGAAATGAAAACTTTACGTATACTTATTCTATACAATGGTTCTTGGACTATGCAAGAGAATGGTGGGTATTTGTACAACGGTGGGAGGGCGAAGCTATTGATAATTCATAGGTGTGCTACGCATAATGAGTTGGTTGACTGTATTAGTACAAAAATGGGTTGGGATCTTCGTAAGCATAACATTAGTTTAGAGGTTCAATTTGCTTTTAAGGGTGTTCCGCCAATGCCGACTCCTATTGAGACTGACAAAGATGTTTATTTTTTGATACAATATTGTTTGGAGGATCAACAGTCGTATACACCATTAATTGTCAAAGTTGAAGATAGGGAGAAGCAAAGACAGAGGTGAGGATCTGGTGCGGTACGAAGGGAACAAAAATATTCTCATCCTTCTTTGTTTCGCTTAGCAAGTGGAAACAACCAATTAAGTGAGTCCACTCCTGTTTGTGCACAACCACAATTGAATGATGACGTTGGCATTGAGTTTGAGCAATATTCAGGGCATGAGTCAGTTGGAGCGTTAGTTGAAAATGAAGAAAGGGTGCCCATGTCGATGCCATTGAGATTAGTACGTCATCTTGATAGCATTAGAGAGTTTGAGAGTTTATGTAATATTGATGTTAATAATGCTAGTGATGATGTTAATGATGACGATGGTGGTTATGAAGATTATGATGATGGTAGTAATGATGTTAGTGAGCATGGTGACGATGAGAACGATGATTGCACTATTCGTATTGAGAATGATGTCGAGGGTTTGGATGATTTTATTGTTGATGGGGAGGATGTAGACGGTTCATATTTGAATGATGATGAACAAACAGAGATCTTCAATAATGTGAACCAGGATGTGCCGTTTACCATTCCTTCTCCAATTCACTCCGCACCTACTCCTTCACTATACGGACATCAACAAGATCCGGTGTTGAATAATGAGCCGAGAATGGATGCAAATCCTATACATGAAGAAGCTAATTTGGGCTCTGAAAATGACAGTCGTCGGGCTAACATATTTAGGTGGATGCCGCCTATTGTGCATTCATTATCCGCAGATGGCGTTGATTCTTCATCGTTTGTAGTTGATAGGATTGAGGTTGCGGTTGGGCAAATGTTTAATAGCAAAATGGAGCTTCTTGACAAGTTATCAAATTTGGCATTAAGACGTAACTTTCAATTTAAGGTGAGAAACTCCAACACAATAAGGTTTGAGGTTGTCTACCGTGCTGAATCTTGTAAATGGCATTTACGTGCCACAAAGCTAACCGATTCACATTTCTTGCAAGTGAAAAGGTATAAGAACCATCATCACACATGCTCTGGAGCCAGACTTCACCTAAATCTCAAACTGACAACTGCACATGTCATAGGCAAACATATTAAGAGCAAATTCATTGAGGCATCGAGAATTTATCGTCCCAAGGATATAATGTTTGATGTTCAGAGTCATTGGGTGTTAATATCACATACAATAAGGCATGGAGGGCAAAGGAGGCAGCTTTGCAAGAGCTTCACGGATCTCTTGAGGAATCATTCACACTACTCCCCCAGTACATGTACATGATTGAGAAAGCAAAGCCGGGGACAAAAACAACTTTAGAAACTGATGACAACAACCATTTTAGATATTTTTTCATGAGCATAGGGGCCTCTATTGCTAGATTTGCATCATCAATTAGGCCAGTTATCGTAGTTGATGGATCTTTTTTGAAAGGGAAATATAGAAGTATAATGTTTTTGGCTTCTTATATGGATGGGAATAAACAAATATACCTATTGGCATTTGGAGTTGGGCATTCTGAAAATGATGACTCGTGGAACTAGTTCATGAGACAGTTGCATGATCACGTTGTACGAAATGTCCAAGATATTGTTTTTATTTTTTACCGCCATCATAGCATTGAACGAGCTGTTGCAGTAGTTTTTTCTCATGTACTGCATGGATTGTGCACTCATCATTTGAAGGGTAACGTGAAGGCAACGTTCAAGGATAAGACTTTGTTGGATATATACTCCAGAGCTGCAAGGACATATCACTGTGTTGATTTCAACTATCATATGCGACAAATTGAATCGTATAAGCCAACAGCAGCAACTTATCTTCGAGATATTAGAGTCGATCAATGGGCACGTTCACAGTTTCATGGCAGACGATATAATATCATGACAACAAATATTGCTAAGTCCATGAACAGCTGTTTGCAATATGCGCGATTCCTCCCGGTTAAATTGTTAGTAGATTATTATTGGGCGAACTTGCAGCAATGGTTCTATGAGCATCAACAATTATTTACTTACTCAGAATTACATCTCTCGTCGTGGGCTAACAAGTTGATGGAGGAGCGTTTAAAAGAGAGAGAACGTATGAGGGTTAGTGGTATCTCTCTTACTATGTATGAGGTGAGAGGCAACGAATCGTGTTAGCATCATTGACATGCACGTGCCGGGTGTTTGATCTTGACCAACTTCTGTATGCACATGTATTAGCTGTTTGCAAACGTTTGAATCTACTAACGTGCTATGATTATTATGCCCATTGATATACGATTGAAACATTACTATATGCATATGCTCTGCCAGTCGTTTCTATTAGAGTTAGTGAGGATTGGAGAGTTCTTGAGGAGGTACGCAGCAGAGTGGTTCTATCACCAGTCATGAGGAGACCAGCCGGTCGTCCTCGGAGGAATCAAATCCCTTTCGTTGGTAAGTCTACCTCGTCTCGAACTTGCGGGCGGTGTGAAAGTTTCGGGCACAATCGTCAAACTTGTCGAAACCCAGTTCCACTTCATTATAGGGGATGATGTCTACTAAATGTAGGCAAGGGATTTTTTTGTCTATGTAGTATTATTTGTTTGCTGTAAGCGATGTAGTCTATTTAGTTTATTCCATTGGAGGCTAGTTCAAAGGAATAACTTTCATTTATGTGATTTTGTCTATGTATACAAACATTCATGTATGAAACATTCATTTATGTGCTTCGTCAATGTATGTAACATTCATGTATTTACAAGTTTTTGTAACCCTATAAATGGAAAACACGTGGTACTATACAAAAAAATGACTAAAATGTGTAAATATCCACAAGAAAGTACCATTCGGAGTTTCTTTATAGCTAAGCAAACTCAAACGGGAAACTAAACAGTCATCGTTCAAGAAAGAGTAATTATACTGCGCTTTACAAAAAGTACATATAAAACGTTGATGCAACAACTCTTATTAATGTCGCAACCTCAGAATGCTTACATTTTTTGTATTTATTAATTGTTTAGGTGACTATAACTCCAGAAGTAACATCAAAGAAGATCAATAGAGATGTGATCACGAAGCTCACTCACCTTTACAAAGAGAAATACTTGGGCAAAATAATTCTTGCATATTATGGGCGTAAGACTCTCTTAACAGCAAACATGGTCAGGCCAGCACATCTCGTTCAAAGGAATTTATTGTCAATGTATAAAACTTTCATGTATGAAACATTCATTTATGTGCTTCGTCAATCTATGTAACATTCATTTATTTTTTCCGCTAAGAATTTATGTGCTTTGTGATTGAAATAAATATTCGTGTATGAGACACTCATTTATGTGCGTTATCAAGGTATAAAACATTCATGTATAAGTATAAAACCTTCATGTATGAGATACGAATTTATGTACTTAGTCAATGTATAAAACATTCGTGTATTGTGCCTAAACCATTCATGTATGAGTACAATAGGATGAATTCATATAGTACCAATATATTCATGTATTTACAAGTTTTCGTACCCCTATACATGAAAAACATGTGCTACTATACAAAATATGTCACTATACAAAAATGTGTAAATATCCATAAACTATATATCCAAAAAAATGTGTAACTATACAAAATATATACATGACACGAAATCAAGGAGTTGTGTTGGGCTGCTGCTCAACATCCACTGACACGTCATCAGATGTCCTTGTGGTGGCCGCAACATCGGCTAAGACAACATCGGCAGGCCCTGTGATGGCTAAGACGACCTTCTCCGCCTGTGGACAAACTCGATAAGCTCAAAGCTATAACACCATTCTTTGCCACTGCAATTCGTCCGCGAATGTCTTAAAGGCTGTCAGTGGAACGCCCCCCGCTAAGAACTCCATGTATTTCAAACAGTACATGCCGCATGCTCCTCCCCCAGCCTCCTGCTGTGGCACCTCGGTCTCATCCTTGATGCGCTCAATGTCGTATGGGATTGCGGGTAGTCAGTAAGATCGTAAACATCCATTGACACCATACGCAGTATCAACTCTGTCAAACAAACACCGGACTGCATCTCTGACCGTGTTAGTGGAACTGTGCACAAATAGGTGTCTATTTATATATCATTTTTATATCAATTCCGTCTATGTTTCTTTGCTATATTCCTTGGTATTTTTATGTTTTTGTGTGGTTTTTCATGTTTGTAGGAGTTTTGGAGGAACTTGCACAAAATTGGAGTAAAACCCTTCATTTTCACCTCTGCTACTCAACCAATTTCCCGGATAACATGCTATATACCATTGAAAAGCTCTCGAAGTCTATTTTTTGGAGAAATTTACGGTTCAGGAATTTATGTAGTGTACCGAAAGTTGTGATAAAAATGGTATGAGAAGTGTATATTTGTAATTCCATATATCACTGTAGCATGTTATTAAATACGAGGAACTGTAGCAAGTTACTGTAGCAGAATATATAAACATATTTTAGGGTTTTATTTTGATGACTTGAAGAGGGGGAAACGACTTGGAGCCTGCGGCTCTTGATTTCTCTCATCTCATGGAGTTCTTGAAGGAGAAAGAAGGCTTGGAAAGAGAAAGAACTACAATCTTAAGAGATTTTCATCAAATTTGCTAAGTTTTCCCTTTCCCTTTCATTTTCTGGAATGTCTCCATATTGTATTGTATTTGTATTGTGTCTGAATATGTGTAACTAAATCTGAATTGGTTGAGGTGATTTCAAAGCCCTTGATATGGTGTTTGTGAGTTGATTGTGCAAGAAATTATTATCCAATTCTCTAATTGAAGTTGCTTGTATTTTCCCATGTTTAATGCTTATGATTGCTTGCTGGATTGTATTTGGGTGGCCAACTGAATATAATCTGGATATTGTCTATTGCTAGACTAGAAATCTTGATCCGTAATTGTCTTGAATTTCTAATCATTAGTAGCAAAATTGTGATCAGAGATTGCAATTGGAGAATATAACCTAAGTTAAATAATCCGAGCTTGTGTGTTTATTGCTTAGATCAACCTATCTTTCTTATCGTAATGCATCCATTGAATTAAATTTAGAGAGCTTGTTCTAGGTTGTTTAATGGATAGAGATTAAATAAAGAGCCTGTTTTATTTAACAACAAAGTAAGGAAAGATTGGGATAACAGAGCTTATTGTTATCTACGGTTGATAATTTCAATGGTGTAATTGGATGATAATTCTACAATTAATTCGCAAATCCATATCTTGTGGTGGAGAATGATCCCTTAACCAGATTTCTATCATTGATTAATTCCCATTTCAATTAAGTTTGCATTGTGTTATTCATTAATTACCGTCGTATTCAGTTTTTCATCTAGTTAATCAACCAACAAAACCCCCCATTTAGTTAATTGTTGCTGGAAATAACAAATTCAATTAGAATCAATCCTCGTGGGAACGATATCTTACTTATCACTTTATTACTTGTGCGACTAGTATACTTGCTAGTTTCGAACGCATCAAGTTTTTGGTGCCGTTGCCGGGGATTGATTTTTTAATCGATTTGTTGTTTTGTTTTTATTGTTAATTCTTATTTTTGTTTGTTTTTCTTTTCTGATTGTTTGTGTTTAGGCGACATGACAGTAAACTTCCAACAATTCAGTAGCCGATTTGAGCCACAATTACATTGGAGTGTAAATGAGGTAAGCACTCAGAACATTGAACAACAACTTTCTGAGCTAACTTCTCTTGTGGAAAACATGGCTGTAGGAGATATGCAGAAATCTTATGCATGTGGGGTATATTCTACCATGGAGCATCCAATCGACATGTATCCAACTTTACAAGAAGAATATATGGAACGAGCCAATGCCATGGGTGGATTTCCAGGACAATCAAGGCAATGGTATGATCCCTTCTCTAACACTTACAATGCCGGATGGGAAGATCACCCTAATTTCAGTTATTGGAATCATCAACGAATCGCCCCAAATGCCATACCAAATCAACTACAAGGTTTTAATCAACCTAGAGTGCAGCAACCATTTCAATTGCAACCACCACCAATGCCACAACCAGCACCACAACCAGCTCCAGAAAACTCAGGTATGTCACTCCAGGATATTGTTAATGCACTTGCCACTAACACAATGCAAATCCAGCAGGAAACGGGGGCAAGTATCCAAAACCTCGCAAATCAAATGGGACAATTGGCTACTAGCATGAGCAAATTCAAGGGCCAAGACTCAGAAAAATTATCTTCTCAAACGATGATCAATCCAAGACAGAATGCTTGTGTGATAACTTTGCAAAATGGAGAGCAATTAGATGTCCTGCCAAAGAAATCACAAACTGATGAAGAAGATGACACCACTTCCACCATGAACAAGACATCATCCTCTAAGGTAAGTCTTAAAACTGCTATTCCTTCTTATGTTACTCCTCCACTTTTTTCTAGCAGATTGACAAAATTGAAGGAGGAACAAGAACAAGAAATCCTGGAAACTTCTTGTAAAATCGAGATAAATATACCACTTCTGGATGCTACCGAGCAACTACCTTGTTATACAAAATGTCTCAAGGAGTTATGCACCAGCAAGAGAAAATTAAAAAGGGATGAGAAAGTAAGTGTGGGGGAAAATGTTTTAGCTGTACTACAAAGAAAAATTCTTCCGAAATGCAATAATCCAGGTACGATCACCATTCCATGCACCATTGGTAAAACCAAGTTTGAAAGAGCTATGTTAGATTTAGAAGCATCTATTAATGTCATGCCATATTCTATTTATGCTTCTTTAAATCTTGGACCTTTGCGAAAACGGGTATTACCATTCAACTTGCTGATCATTTTAATGCATATCCCAAAAGAGTTGTGGAAGATGTGCTTGTGCAGGTGAATCAATTGGTTTTCCCAGCAGACTTCTATGTCCTTAAATAGAGGATGAGACATCTCCTAATCCAACTCCGATTCTTTTAGGGAGACCATCCTTGAAAAATGCTAGAACCAAGATTGATGTTCATGATGGCACTTTCACCATGGAGTTTGATGGCAAAGTGATCCGTTTCAATATTTTCGAGCCAATGAGGTACCCTAGTGACTTGCATTTTGTTTTTACAGTTGACATTATTGATTCTTTGCCACAACAATGTTTTGAGTTAACTCGCAAGGATGGATTGGAAATGGCTATTAGTGAGCACATAGGGATAGAAAATTCCAAAGAACCAAGAAGGTTGATACAAGTGTCCAAAGAAATGGAGGAAGCTATGGCATGCTTAGATGAGACTATAGCTATAATCACAAACAGGTATGATGTTTCGTACATTGAATTGCCTTTATCTAATGAGAAACTTCTTCCTTCTGTGATGAAAGCCAATACCTTGGAGCTTAAGCTACTTCCAGATTATTTGAGGCATGTGTTTTTGGGTGAGAATGATTCTTTGCCAGTTATAATAGAAATTGGCCTTGCATCACTACAAGAAGAGAAACTCGTCCAAGTAATTAGAGATCACAAAATAACTATTGGGTGGACGATTGCTTACATCCAAGGCCCAGCCATATGCATGCAACAATTCTTGTTGGAAAAAGGATCCAAGCCTACTAGAGAAGCACAGCGGAGATTTGACCCTCCCATGATGGAACCAACATCGGGCTGAGGACATTAAACCAAGCGCTTATTGGGAGGCAACCCAATGTTTTTGAAAAAATAAATAAAAGAAAAGAAAAGAAAAATAAAATAAGGTAATAATGATCGATTTTTGTGTCTCGAGGAGATCCCTTTCGTAGGCCATCAAATTGATCAGGTTTTATCTCTCTTTGCCTGTCTCTTATACACATCTAGATGTGTATAAGAGACAGTTTTTTGACTTTGTTTGCTATTGTGTTGTTATCTCTTTTATGTGTCTTTAGTTTCGTTTCTGCTCTTTTCTGTTCCTTCATTTTGTTTAATTTGATTATTTCGTACTTCGAATTCATTTGTGCAACAACTTGAGGAAACATCCAAACGGGAGCTGAAGTCGTTGCTCGAAGGTTTGAATCGTGCATATCTGGGAGAAGAACAAACTCAATCTCATTATCGGTAATATCTCTCCTTTTCTCCTCTTCAATGGATGCTGATATCTTTTTGTCCGACCTTCGTATATATTTCCTTCACTTCCTCAAAAGCTGTGAAAAATTTATAAAGTACGAATGTCTAGACTTTGGGGGTGGGGGTTGATGCTTCTAAATGTGCCTGCGGATATCCGATGGCTTATTGAAGCCAAGGTGAGATTGTCCGGTGAACCTGACATTAATCTCGCAAAATACATGCTGGTCTAGGAAAGAGCTACTACGCCAAGAGGCGAAGAGCGAAAAGTTTACAAGTATGTTATAAATTTGCTAGATGGAATTGTAACCAGACTTGTCGTTCATTAGGTTTTGCATCCAGGAATAGAGAAGATAAACTTTCATTTATTAAATTTGAGTAATGAGTCGCTGGATAATGTTTTGTTAACTCTCGAGTCACATTCTTGTGGACTTGTTCAGCGTGAATTGCTTATCTATGGACACAATTTCGTGATGAATTGCAGTGTTATAGTCTAGGGAATCTGACTAAAAACGACCCTGTTTGCCAGTTGATAAGAAAACTTGATGGGAAGCAAATCCCCGACTCATAGAAGGCGTTTCAGCCGTTACTGGACGTAAAACCAGATGAAGATGTGATCCACAATCACAACTACTTGTATAATTTTTGATGAACACGTGATGTAGTTTGACTTGTCGAATTTTATCTTTATTTGTTTCGTTTGATCTTACGTATCACTGTTGTCTTTTGTGTTGTTGTTGTTGCTTGATTTTGTTTATGTTATTAATTTCAAGTCTTCTTTGACAAAACCATATGACCATACTCCATGATATCACTTACCACATGTGGACGACAAGTGTTGGAGGCTTTTACAGTCACACACTTCCGTCCGAAAGTATATCTTACTTTTCATGCTTCACGTGGGAGACAAGTGTGCAGCGGATTTTGTCCACACCACCGGACGAAAAGTATATCTCCATTTTTCATGTTTCACGTGGGAGACAAGTGTGTAGGTTTTGTCAAGCCCCGCAGAAAGCATATCTCATTTTTTCAAATCTTGGGGCGATAAATCTGCATCGCGCAACCCCCACCGAAATTATGTCCCTATGTGTCAAATTTGAGAGCTTTACGTGTGTATATATCCATTCTGCATGTTTTCAAATGTCATTTTATAACTTGTTTTGCACTTTAATCGCATAATACCTAACGTGCATCATTGTCTTACACAAGTTTAGAGCACTTGTAGAAATGAAGAAAACACCAATTCGATGATTCCAAAATATATGCGTATTTTGTGGATCGCAATTTGGTAAAGATGGAGAGTTTACAACAGCAGCTCTTGATCTTGGTAGGACATTAGCTGCGAGGGGTATTCATTTGATTTATGGAGGGAGTAGTCTTGGGTTAATGGGGTGTGTGTCAACAGCTGCATCCCTAGGAGGGAGCAAAGTTCTCGGCATTATCCCAAAACCAGTAGCTGTACGAGATATCGTAGGCAACACAATCGGGGAAGAGTTACAGGTCTCTAGTATGCATGAGCGTATTGCAAATATGGTTGTTAAGTCCGATGCATTTATAGCTTTGCCGGGTGTTATGGTACATTAGAGGAGATATTTCAAATCACCTCTTGGGCACAGCTAAACATCCATCGGAAACCCATTGGTTTGTTAAATGTCAATAATTTTTTTGATGGTTTGTTGTCTTTTCTTGATCAAGCAGTAGAAAAAAAACTTCATCTCACAGTCGACGAGGCAAATCCTGGTTACAGCTTCAACTGTAGGGGAGTTAATTGACAAATTACAAGCGTTCGTCTATTCACCTGATCCAACAATAGCTCGGATAGATTGGTTTGCGGAAGGCAATAAAAGGCGTAAACTGGATTTAACGCTAAGTCTGTAATCTTTATCTACTGGTTTGCTTCACTTTTGTTTGCTCTCTTTTTATTGTGTTTATTTGAGATTTTTCATGTTATTTCTTTTGAGCTTTTTCAGGTTATTTCTTTCGTCCCAGGTAATATTTTCTAATCTCGGTTTTTAGAGTGGTGGCTTAAAAAGTTCAAGTTCTCTTGAAACGCATTCTGGATCTCTTCAATCCATAATGGCTGAATAAGGAGGCTAACTTCTAAACTTTTTAGACCCATTCTAACTAACTTATTTTTGTTCGCTGACTTGTTGAACTTTGTTATTTTATGAGTGAGTTTAGTTTTCCGTAATTTAGAGTTGTTATGTGTTTTTATCTTTATCAGTTTCGATTTAAAAAAAAATTTTGTGGAAAAACCTGAGAATGGCAGAATATGGGGTTTCCTTAACTCTTGAAACGCATTCTCTCTAAATAAATCTTGTAGTTTGTTTATTTCATGTTGTTTGAAGTGTCTTGTTTCTTGTTTTGTTCTTCATAATAAAGGTATATAGGCTGGAAACCTTAAGTCTGTGGGCTACTGGTCCTAAGGATTGTCGAAATATACAATCTTGACTCAAGTGTAACAATGCCACGTACCTCTTTTCTTGCATTTTATGGGTCGATGATAAGATAATGATTGAATTAAGAATAACTCTTGGAAAACGATAAATGATGCATGGATCTGTGTGCTTGAAATGTTTATTAGTTTGGCTTTGCCTTTGATTCCTTGCACAACATTGAGCACTGAGCTATTATCACTGAGTTATTTGTTTACTTAGAGAAGGTTTATGCAATTTAAGTGTTTTTCAGATTTCAATGAATTCTAGAACCTGTTTGATGGTCACTCGAGGCGAAATCCTAGACTGTGCAACATTGGGGAAATGATTTAGGCCATCTTTGAACCATTTGAGCCTTAATAGCCAACCTTGATTGAAATTGATCCCTAGTTACCCTTTTGAGCCTCTGTAAATTTTTTTTTGTTAACTCACTAAAAGATTTCCTAACCTCAAATGAATTTTTTTCCTCTCCAAATAGTTTGTCCCTTACCTATGAGCATGTATATCATTCATGATTACATTTTGAGCTATATTCTATTTTTGGGAAATTAAAGGAGGTTGGTTTGTGTCATGAGCAATGCAAGTGAGTTTTATTGTGTTAGTAAAAAAAAAAAGAAAGAAAAAAAAACACTTTGTACTTATCTTCCACGTACTTACACATTGAGGACAATGTGTTATTTAAGAGTGGGGGAGGGGAATTGCAGCAGTTAAAAAAAAAAGAAAAAAAGAAGAAAAGAAAAAAAAGAGAAAAAAAGAAAAAAAAAAGAAAAAGAGATCTATACCCTTGAGTGTTATTAAAAAGAATGAAACAACAAAGTGTGGGGGTGTAATTTCTTTTGTGTTAAAAAAACAATAATAAAAAAAAAAGATTGAGTGTTCTAAATAAATTTGGGGGAGTAACTTGGTGAATTGAAATAAAGTTATGTTATAGGGTTGAGCTCTACATAATCTTGAATGATTTATGTGTTTGTGGGTGATTTGAGCCAAATTATTATCCTTTATCATACCTTCACCCAAGCCAAACGTTACAAGCTTAATAAAGCCCTACTTGATCTTTAGTGTTGTGCTTGTCTACATTAGTGGAGAGTGACTTGAAAAGCTAGCCTATGGAGTTCATTTATACGCACATCTTCACTATTAAATACGATTCATTTTTATGCATAAACTCATCCGAGTTACAAGTGATTATGTGAAAATGGCTCTACACACACACAAAAGGAATTAAAGTAGAGCGAAACTAATCTTTGAAATGAAATTTTTGATCAAGTGCATAATTTTGAAGTTTTCCTTGGGTTATAATTAAGTACAATCTTTGAGGTCTATTTGCAAGTTGAAGCATTGGTGTTGTTTTAATTTTTCTTTGATTCTGTTTCGATCTAATATCGTTGTAGTTCCTCGAGGACTAGCAAAGTCTAAGTGTGGGGGAATTTGATAGGTGTCTATTTATATATCATTTTTATATCAATTCCGTCTATATTTCTTTTCTATATTCCTTGGTATTTTTATGTTTTTGTGTGGTTTTTGATGTTTGTAGGAGTTTTGGAGGAACTTGCACAAAATTGAAGTAAAACCCTTCATTTTCACCTCTGCTACTCAACCAATTTCACGGAGTTGATTGCATCGATGTACAATTAACCGGATAACATACTATATACCATTGAAAAGCTTTCGAAGTCTATTTTTTGGAGAAATTTACGGTTCACGAATTTATGTAGTGTACCGAAAGTTGTGATAAAAATGGTATGAGAAGTGTATATTTGTAATTCCATATATCACTGTAGCATGTTATTAAATACGGGGAACTGTAGCAAGTTACTGAAGCAGAGTATATAAACACATTTTAGGGTTTTATTTTGATGACTTGAAGAGAGGGAAACGACTTGGAGGCTGCAGCTCTTGATTTCTCTCATCTCCTGGAGTTCTTGAAGGAGAAAGAAGGCTTGGAAAGAGAAAGAACTACAATCTTAAGAGATTTTCATCAAATTTGCTAAGTTTTCCCTTTCCCTTTCATTTTCTGGAATGTGTCCATATTGTATTGTATTTGTATTGTGTCTGAATATGTGTAACTAAATCTGAATTGGTTGAGGTGATTTCAAAGCCCTTGATATGGTGTTTGTGAGTTGATTGTGCAAGAAATTATTATCCAATTCTCTAATTGAAGTTGCTTGTATTTTCCCATGTTAATGCTTACGATTACTTGCTGATTGTATTTGGGTGGCCAACTGAATATAATCTGGATATTGTCTATTGCTAGATTAGAAATCTTGATCCGTAATTGTCTTGAATTTCTAATCATTAGTAGCAAAATTGTGATCAGAGATTGCAATTGGAGAATATAACCTAAGTTAAATAATCCGAGCTTGTGTGTTTATTGCTTAGATCAACCTGTCTTTCTTTTCGTAATGCATCCATTGAATTAAATTTAGAGAGCTTGTTCTAGGTTGTTTAATGGATAGAGATTAAATAAAGAGCCTTGTTTTATTTAACAACAAAGTAAGGAAAGATTGGGATAACAGAGCTTATTGTTATCTACGGTTGATAATTTCAATGGTGTAATTGGATGATAATTCTACAATTAATTCGCAAATCCATATCTTGGTGGAGAATGATCCCTTAACCAGATTTCTATCATTGATTAATTCCCATTTCAATTAAGTTTGCATTGTGTTATTCATTAATTACCGTCGTATTCAGTTTTTCATCTAGTTAATCAACCAACAAAACTCCCCATTTAGTTAATTGTTGCTGGAAATAACAAATTCAATTAGAATCAATCCTCGTGGGAACGATATCTTACTTATCACTTTATTACTTGTGCGACTAGTATACTTGCTAGTTTCGAACGCATCAATCGTATGGGGTTGCGGGTAGTCAGTAAGATCGTAAACATCCATTGACACCATACGCAGTATCAACTCTGTCAAACAAACACCGGACTGCATCTCTGACCGTGTTAGTGGAACTGTGCACAATACATGAGCCATATATGACTATGACACGGTGATTCAAATCCACCTTGGCTGCCACCTAATGATCACCTCCGATTTTAACAGGGACATAGAGCTAAAAAGGAAGTTGAGAACATGAAAATCGAGATCAACATTTCAAATAAAATGGCACATACCAACACATTGAATATAAATGTACTCACCCTGTCCATATCGACCCATGGTCGTCCATCGAGGGGCATCTCCCCGAGGACAAACTGGACCATATCGACCTCTGATGCGTTCAAAACTAGCAAGTATACTAGTCGCACAAGTAATAAAGTGATGAGTAAGATATCGTTCCCACGAGGATTGATTATAATTAAATTTGTTATTCGAAAGCAAAAATAAACTAAACAGGGGGGATTTTTGTTGAATGATTTACTAAATGAAATAAGAATGCAAGTAAAGAATAACAAAACAGAAAGTAAATTTGAATGAAAAATCAATGGGAGAAAGTTGGTTAAGGGATCCTTCTCTACCACAAGATATGGATTTGCGAATTAATTGTAGAATTGTCATCTAATTACAGCATTGAAGTTATCAACCGTAGATAATAACAAGCTCTATTACCCCAATCTTTCCTTACTTTGTTGTTAAATAAAACACACTCTTTATTTAATCTCTATCCATTAAACAACCTAGAACAAGCTCTCTGAGTTTAATTCAATGGATGCATTATGATAAGAAAGATAGGTTGATCTAAGCAATAAACACACAAGCTCGGATTATTTAACTTAGGTTATATTCTCCAATTGTAATCTCTGATCACAATTTTGCTACTAATGATTAGAAATTCAAGACAATTACGGATCAAGATTTCTAGTCTAGCAATAAATTACAACCAGATTATATTCAGTTAGCCACTCAAATACAATCAGCAAGCAATCATAAGCATTAAATATGGGAGAATACAAGCAACTTCAATTAGAGAATTGGATAACAATTCCTTACACAATCAACTTACAAAAACCATATCAGGGGCTTTGAAATCACCCTCAACCAATTCAGATTCAGTTACACATGTTTAAGAACGTGGTAAATACAATACAACATGGAGACATTCCAGAAAATGAAAGGGAAGGGAAAAACTTAGCAAATTTGATGTAATTCTCTTTGGATTGTAGTTCTTCCTCTTTCCAAGCTTCCTTTCTCCTTCAAGAACTCCAAGAGATGAAAGAATTCCAGAGCTGCAGCCTCCACCATGTTCTCCCCTCTTCAAGTTCTCAAAATAAAACCCTAAAATGTGTTTAAATACTCTGTTACAGTAACGTGCTACAGTATCCCGTATTATACATGCTACAGTGATGTGTGGAATTACATTTCTACACTTCTCACACTGTTTTGATTACAACTTTCGGTACACTGAATGGATTCATAAACCGTAAATTTCTCCAAAAAGTAGACTTCGAGAGCTTTTCAACGGTATATGATATGTCATCGGGTTCATTGTATATCAATACAATTAAATCCGAGAAGATGGTTGACTAGCAGAGGTGAAAATGAAGGGTTTTACTCCATTTTTGTGCAAGTTACTCCAAAACTCCTACAAACATCAAAACCACACAAAAACATAAAAATACCAAGGAATATAGCAAAGAAACATGGACGAATTGATATGAAAATGATATATAAATAGACACTTATCAACCTCATTCACCCAGTTAATGTCATCTAGTTTGTTCGAGTATAGTGCCCACAATGACTTCACTTTAACTGTAATTTCATGAGTACGGTTACCACATTAAAGGACTCAGAAATTAACTATAAATTCAGATGTTTAGCAAATACCTACCCAGAAAGTGGTGTCCAGGAAAGCAGACCTCTGGACATCGGCTGCGCCCATGTCACGAGCTCTACAACGTAACACCCACAAGTAGCTATCCATGTGCTGCATATAGTAGCCTTCGTCAATGTATAAAATTCGAAATGTATATTGCAATATTGGAGGAGAGGAGAAGAAGTTAAACAAACCTCAGATGCAAGCCACTCTGATAGTGTCATCAACGTCTTGAAGAACTCACGATCAGCGATGCAGATGCCCAAATCAATATCACCCACCTCGTCCTCCAGCCATTCATCAAAGCTGATGCAATCGACAGCTGGTATGGGGGCATGTGGGTCAAATAGTGGAACCCGAGTCAACAAGGACATGCGTGACACAATGACTGTATCCTGGACAACGGTCTCATGAGGATGTACAGTAGGCTCCTCTGGGGGCTGAAGATCTGGTCTCTCTACGGGCTGAACAACCGGGGCCTCCTGCTGTATAGTGGGCTCAACCCTCTCCCTCTTTCTACCCGATGGATTGACAAATGGGCTTCGTTTATGCTTTCCCGAAAATAAACGATGACCTTAGAGCGAAATGAATCCCGTGGGAGGAGCATTGATAGCACGAACACTCGTGTCCATGGGTTCAGGTTCTGTTGGCTCCTGACATTCACCGTCATCGCCCGAACTTCCATCCGAATCCTGTATTAAAGTAAACCATAACGTCAGGTTAAGCGGTGTGACATCATGGAAATCACAAAATCGTTTATTAACTTGTGCAACGTACTAAGGCAGCGTATCCAAAATAGCCACTTAGTAGAACAACAGCCTTATGGAGATGAACTATCTCTTATCACCTCCTCTTGGAGTCTTGCAAGCTCACGCAGAACTGTGCCCTTGAACCTATCATGGAATGGTTGTGCCTGTATATCATTATTCACGATCACCATGACAAACCAACCAAGCAGCAATGTAAACGGATAAGTATACCAATGTAAATTCTCATTACATACCTTCGAGTTTGAAGGGACATCGTGTACATGAGGGAAAATGTCACAGTAGGTGGTTGTGGGACCTGACGAAGGAATCAAATCGCCTGCAGAAGCATAGCTGTCAAACGTGGTAGGCGTAGGACTGATGAGAGGACCGGCTGTGTCCATGTCTGCCCTCATATCAGGTTTATCGATGGAACTATGTCCAACAAGATGAGTTCCGGATGGATCTTCATGACCGTGACTCTCCAATGTTGGAGGTGTAGGACTAACAGAGGAAGCAGGCGACGGAAACCACACACATTCATCTGTGGGACTGGCTATGTCTCTGACTGGCTCCACCTCAGGTCTAATAGGGGAACTCTGACCAATAGGAGGTGGAGCTGATGGATTCTCTGTCGGAAGTGGCTCAATCCTTTCATCAAGCATTAAAAGAGCATCGACAGATGTCGCCCAGGCTACATGTGTACCTCTCCGAATGTCAACTACTTCAGCAAGCCTAATATACCAATTTGTCGTCTGCTCTGCCTCAGATGGCTCCAAAACGATGAGTGGATGAGCCTGCGTCAACAAATAATCCATCAAATTAAACAGTTATTCGCTGTGACCAAAAATAGGAAAAGTTAAAAACACAAAGGAACCTTACATACCTGCCTCCTAACCAACAGGACATCATGTTTAACGATGTCCTCTGATATGGTTTTCTTTGTCTCCCACTTCAACAAGCGCAGTATCCTCTCCCTATTGACCGCTTGCCCATATGTCGCGCCAATGTACGGCATAGCCTCGTACAACCAAACCTTAATAATATAAGGGTTTTTTAGTGACAGATGGTATTTAAATTGGTAACTCAAAGAAACTAATAAACACGTCAACACATTTGGTTTTCAGTATGTACCTGAATAGCGTAGGGGCAGCCTTCTAAGTTATACCTTTTGCAATGCTTTTTTTTCCCCTTCGTCTTCTTGTTCTTCGCTTCGACTCACTTCTTATACCTTTCTAACCTCCCATTCAAAGCATTTTTCATTCCTTTAAGTGTCTTCTGGTAAGACACCGAACCCTATGGATAATTGTTAAAATCATCCAATGTGTTGATGAAATTTAATCACACATGGGAGACATATCGGCGTCGATCTAGTCCCATGAAAAAATGCTCGAGCACGTAATATAATGCCAGCTTTATAGCATCCTCGTCTGGCATGGCTGACACATCTATTGCGCGAAGTCTCGGATAGAAATCCATGAGCTTCATGTCCTCGCCCTCGAAATACGTATACAACAAAGGCCATGGATTCAAGAAAGTCGGTATTGGTGGCACGGTGGAAGCAAATCTCAATCTGGTAACCAAACCAAACTCGTGGCCAAAAAAACGAATCAGTCTTCCTGGAAAGAAGGAAAAAAAACATAAGATGCTAATAATGGTAATAAAAAACATAACCACAAATACCAGATGCTCAAGAATAAAATTATTTGACTACATTGTAGTTCAAAACCATATTTTATCGTACCCCACTGTGTTAACATCCCACAGAAGCACATGATGTATCAACTAAGATGGAAAAGACAGCTCTCGAATGTCTAGGAGAAACCCAAAACATGTATTACAAAACATGTTTTTTTGCCTCTCACTCAACTTCACGCGAATCCATTCTATACAGTCCAAATTTGTCAAGTTTGTGATCACCCCATGGTAGTTGTCACCATAAGGTGTCTTCAGGGTGAAGGACAGTCCAAATTCATTTGCCATTTGCTTTAACCTGCAAAAGCAAAGTCTGTTATAGTTAAATATGATGCAAAAAGGCAAAAAAACAAGGCTAAAACAAGCAACCTGTCAAAACGCTCGACACACTCGACAGAACTCGACGAAACTCGACGCGCTCGATAAAGCTTGACAACAAAAATCGATGAAACTTTTGTCGGATACCTCTAACCGACATATGCTAGGCCTGACATCTGACAATATGACTGTGTCGGATGTCGGACTAGTCGAGTGTCGGATTCAGAATCTAACATTGTAAACTCTTCGGCTGATGTATTCGACACTCGACACAATTGTTTTCACTTTCATCCGACACTCAACATCAGGTCATTTTACATAAAATCGATACTCGACATTCCCTACAGAGATGTTGAGTGTCGGATTCATGGTTTAAGACATCGATATGTCGGTTTCCAGAAAATCGACACTCGATGTCTTCAAAAATTTCCTAATGTCGAGTGTCAGTTAATGCATTCGACAGGCTTGACATGAAAGTGTCGCGTGTCAAGCGGTGTCGAGCGAAAATCGACACTTGTCATCGTCTTCATTACGATGATAACCGTCGATTTTCACCGTTTTCATACATATCAAACCACACAATTAACTAAAAATACTTCATTTAGCCCCACAAACACATAATAAGTTCAAAAATTGATCAGAAACTCAAATCCCTAAAATCTAGCCCAAATCAAACAATCCAGAAAACAACCAAAAAAGTTACTAAATCTATGAAAAAACCGACGAAGAAACTTACCTGAGTGTCGGTTCTTGCTTTTCTCTGCGTCGTCTTGCTTCTATCCTTAAAGGATGGTCATTTCGGATTGCGTTTCGAATGGTGTCGAGGGGTTATGGAAATAGTTGTCTCTCAATCGAGGAAGAGAGAAATCAACACTTTAGGAATAAATTGAATTATTAAGGGTATTGTAGTCATTTTGTGAAGAAAGTGCTTATAGCTTGAAAATTTTTCATGTCGTATCTATATTTCATTTAAGTCCCCTAATAGTGTCTATTTTTTCAATTTTTTCTATAATAAATCTTCATGAGTAATGTGATATTGAATAAATGATATCATATCAACTTTGTTTACAAACTTCATATATAGATTTCATAATTGTAGTATTACTTGTTTACATATAAATATATGGAAAGACTTTTGTGGATTTTATTTCTTTTGAATTTTTTAGTAGTAATATTCTTCTAAACTTTGTATACAAACTAAAATGGAAACATTAATTTATTCTCACATTATCACTCTTTATTAAATGAGTTGATTTCATATATCAACTACTTTAATTATCTTATAAGGTGTCAGGTTGTATATAAGAGCTATTATATAAAATTTATCAGACTAGTATTATTCATTTTTTTATAATGTTATTCACTACTTTATGATTTGCTTTAGAGCATTCCAATTGAATTTGATGCACATATGCTCAAGGGATTTATATTTTGTGTAATTTCTTTTAGTAGGAAATTGAATCGAAAGTGAAGATAATAATGACTAAAAATGATAATGATATAGATGGTATTTCAAAAAAAGAATATAATGATTAATTTACAAATGATATTAATAGATGGATTAGGGTTAACTTTTGAAGCTTGTATATGTTTGGTGCGTGACATTGTATAGTATAGTATCGTATTATATTGTACAATATTACATTATATAATAGTAAAAATAGTGTTATGTCAAAATTATATTGTGTTTGGGGTACTCATGTATGTTTTAACTTGTACAAAAAAATAAGATTTTTTTTTAAAATATATACAAAAATATAAAAATACTTCTATTTTATTTATAAAATTAGTTATTTATTAATTTATCAGAACGTCATTAATTGTCAAAACAATTTTGATGCGTTTGATGAGATTTTCGTGCTCAGAACAATCGTCATGAGATGATTTGTAACAATCCTTCCTCACATGTCGTATCGTAGGCCTCATCGAACCTACGGAGGCTTGAGTGTGTTGTGACACCTAAGAATGACTGCCTCTACTGTGCCCATTGCACAATTGGGTTTATGGTAGCATGCTGGCTGCCGATAGGTCCAACAGGGAAGTAAACCTCAATTGTCAGCCAGTAGGGGCAATGACTCACTCTGACAGCCCGTTCCTAACTTTTCAGAAAATAAATTTGATTTAATAATTTATATACTAAATAAATAATTACTTATTTTTAAAATTTAAAAAATTAAAAGGTATTGTTGGATATATATAATTTTATAGGGATAATTTTGACATTTTTGAATTAATGCCATACAATGTAATACTAATGTCATGTATTAACTTTACATAATTTAATAAAATGTACATGCATCTAAGGGTTTTATTTTATATAAAATAATATTATGCTAAATTACAACCAAACACATATATTTATATAAATTAAAATACAGTGTTGTACAATGTTACATGCTAAACATGGCCTTCAGTGTTTCCTATTCTTATATTATGATCTTGCATGTAGGTAGACACCAATTCTTTTATTGATCAAGCAATAACTACATGAAAGACGTTCAATGGCAGAGCCACAAAAAACTTTTCAGGGAATGTTGAAAAATATTTACAAAAAATTTGATAAATCTAACTAATTTTTTTTTTGGTAGATTAAAGATGTTAGTTCTTGAAGTATTAAGTTATGAGTAATATAAAAGTAAACTATAAAGTTAAATGGTACATGAGGATTTTACGTAGTTCAGTTATAAAATCTATATCCACAGACAGTTTTAGAGATGCAATTCACTAAGTTCTTGTTTGTACAATCCTTAGGATTATTTACAGTGCTGACTCACTCTCACACACTGACCTAATCTTTGTAAAAGAAAATCTCTCCAAGATCTTAAACTCTAGTGACACTGCCCACTTTATGTCGCTGATAACTTAACAACACACTGTTAACTAATACATAACCACGATGTCTGACACTGAATTATATAAACACTTAACTCGTAAGTCCTCTCAAGTGTATACTAACTCAGACAGACCTAATCAAAAATTTATGTACGACTACAACTTCTCATACATGAATAAAACACTCATAAAATTAAATCAAAGAAGCATTCCAATCTGCGTTGAAGGTCTCCTCTTAATTCTTAGAATGCCTTGACATACACACCATTAACATACATCTGTTATGTAAACATAACATGATATGTATAGTGGGATGCCCAAATGTAATCTTGTAAAAATCTTAATCAAACTCAAATTAGGATAAAGACTAATACTATAGGAAGTGATATAAATCTTTCCTAAATAAAATAGGACACAAATAAATATACTCTTATTTAACTATGATACATCAAATAATGTCCTAATCTAAAAAGATATTTATTATGAATCTAATACTTCCTAAATTATACGTCTAGAAACAGTAAAATAAGAATTAATATAATATTCTAGTTTTATCACAAGTTGGTCTAAAATTATAATGTGCATGGCACATGCAAGTGTGTCACACGTTGACGCCAACAATCTCCCCCCTTTTGGCAACTTGTGATGAAAGCAGCAAACTGTTTCTGATCAAAGAATATCACACAAAGATAAGGCCAAGATAGCTACAAGTAATTATGATCTACCAATCAGAAAATGTCACATTTAAATAAATAATAATTGTGTAGTTACAAATCACATAACAGAAAAATGTTTTGAATGTACATTTCCTACAAAACAAAAACAAAGGAAAGTTGACAATCTTGTTAAACAAAACTGCAACCAAAACATGTTTAGAGCAAATAAAAAAATGTGACAAAATTATCAATCAAAGGAAATATGCAGATAATAACACAAAACACAGTAAAGTATTAAGTTAAAACATAGCATAGAATAGTTCTAATGCGCAGGTAAAAACTCCTCAGTCCCCCTTACTTACTACCTTTGAAGTGATGGAGAAGCAACAAAAAATATTAAAAATAGACATAACAGAGAGAGACAGAGTAGAGAGTTATTAGAAATTGCTACTACCAATCTCCTCCTTGATTTCAGAACAAGTGTCAAAAAAAATTTAATGAAGTCAAGGAGACTTGCAAACATGAGGAGAAGAGGAACTGTCAGCGCATTTTTTGAATCTTCCAGCCTTAACTTTGAACCGTTTCCCAATAATGGTGGGTGTAGGCTGTTCAAAAGCCATAGGAGTTGGTTGTGCTTCAGTTGTATCAGATGAAGTAGCAGTGACCTCTGCCACAATCTTGCAGATTTCCTTATCAAGTTTGTCAGCACTGGTTTCTATTGGCTGCGACTCAACAATATGTTGTGGTAGATCCACAAGTGATTCTACTACAAGCTGAGGTGGAAATGTTGTGGTTGGTTTTATTATGTCTGCTTCAGGAATGGGTTCCTATGTGTATTCTGTACTTGGTGTGGTTTTCTCTACATGTCGAGTTGACTGTGTTGGTAGTGAGACATGTTGCTCTACTTCAAGGACTGGTGCAATATTAGGTTCTGCTTCAGCAGGTGGTGAAGGCAATGTCATTTCGGGTTTGACTTGATTTGGTTAATCTGACAAGGACTCATCCCTCAATTTTGGGACTGCTGTTTCAATTTTCTTCTTCTTCTTGTCAGACTTTTTATTCACCACTTTAACCTTCTTTTTGCCCTTCAAATCAGTTCCCTTAGCTTTCTTCTTGGATTTCTTTTTATTCATCTTCTTTTCTACTGTTACGTCGAGCTCAACAGTAGGTTGTTCATCTTAATCCTTTGTAGGCATTTGCTCAGCTGCCTCGGGCATTTGTTCATCAGTCTTTGGTATTTGCTCAGTAGAATGCTTATGTACCACATCTTTAGTTTCCATACGTTGGGGTTCTTCTACTGTAACAAATTATCCTCTGAGTTTTTCTTCCAAAACAGACTGCTTGGCTTTGATGTCCTTAAGATCCTGCACTATATCAGTCAAAACAGAATTGATCAAAGCAAGCTGTTCTTCCACATTGCTCTTTGGATTATTGTGGACTCTTCTTGGTTTCGGTTCAAGGATAGGCAAATCATTTTTGTCATGTAGTTGGTGTAAAAATCCTTTTATAATGGATTTAGACAAAATTTCATTGTGTTCTTTGGGGCTAATGGGAATACCATTTTAAGCTAAAATACCTTGAATTAAACAAGAAAATACAAGCAAGTTGTAATCGGATTTATATGGTGCAATCTGAACAATCATCCTATAAATCCGTAAGCCTAGATTAATGGGTTTATTGGTGCCCAAACAGAATAGAAATTTCACTCTATCTTCCCTAACTTGGTTCTAGTGCGAAGAGGGAAATCAATCAAATTGAGCAATTTTATGTAGAACCATATACTTCTTTCTAGGATATTGTTGATCAATGCCATCTCTAGGATTCCAAACTATATCCTCTCGACTAGTTAATTCCTTAACCACAACTACCATATCAAAGTTTTCTTCAACAGAGTGCAAACTGCATATTGGTATATCAAAGAATGTGTTGATGACATTCGGTGAAAATTTCACAAACTTTGCTCTACAATATACTTTGTGATAATGATAGCTCTTTGGGTCATCAATGAAAGCAGTGATATTTGCATAAAACTCTTGAATTAAAGACTCAACAGGAGGTAGGAAGTTGTTTACCGTTCGAGTCCAGTAAATAGACTCAAGAAGTTCACTCAACCCATACTTGTTGAAGTCGGTTAGCTTCACTGGCTTTTCTATCTGCAACTTCCTTTTTGATGTATATTTCAAGAAGTTTTGCTTAACAGCTGTTGAAAGGAATTTGTTGAACTTTGACTTCACTTTGTCTTTCATTTGCTTGACAGGAATTGACTCATCATTACTCATTGCAAGATCAAGCGGGATCTCTGCATGCTGTTGTTAAGACTGAGATGACTAAGAGCTGTCGCTATTGTTATGACCAAAGTCGTGTTGGGAAGATGATTTACTAGTGTCCTTTGTGGATTCAGAAGATGTTGCCATTGCTAGGGTTTGAGGGCTGCAAGATCTTGCTAGAACAAAGAAGCAAGACGAGAGAGAATAGAGGCACAGTTGATCGAGTATGATATGAATAAAGAGAGCCCTAATTATATTTGTGATATACTTGGGAAGTGACTTATTTTAATACAATTTCGTTTCCCATAAAATTACAATTTAAATCCTTTTTCAAAACTACTTAATAAATATCATTAATGAACAAAAATTTAAAATTTGATTTCCATTAAAATAAGAAATTCTAATAGAGTTAGGATTCCCGCCACTGAAGTTTTTTCCTCTCAATTCAATAAAACTGACATGGCATTTTGACACATAGACACACAAGAAAAGTTAAATTTCAGATAGGTATAAAGAGCATTGTATAATATGAAAACCATAACATAAAACAATTACATGCACCGTACCAACAATATCTGGACATCATATGAATTATTCTAAAGAAGCATATTTCAGAGTTATTTATTATCTCCATATGAAAGCTGTTTTCATTTATTTTTCAATCAATTGAGATATAAAAAATATTATTTTGACATATTAAGAATTAATCACATTGGATTATAAATACATTAGCTTTCACACAATGTAGAGGTAGCCTTTTTCATTTGAGTGGGTGACCTTAACGTATTTCTTAGATACCTTAAGGTTACTCTCAACGATGGCTTTCACACATCATTTATTGGTAGCCCTCTCTGTATTTTTCATTTTTAAACTAGTATCTTAACATTCATACAATTTTATATTATAGCTCACATATGCTTAATAAGAAGAAAACTTATGATATTGCATATATAATTAACATAACAGCAAGCGATGCTTATTCATAAAACTGACAGATGCCTAAAGCCTTTCTTAGATTCTCAAATCTTGTTGTATCTAATGCCTTAGTGAACAAGTCAGCTAATTGTTTATCAATGGAGATGCGTTCAATGTGTATCACCTTAGACTCTATAAGTTCCCTTATAAAATGATATCTTATGTCAATATGTTTTGTTCTAGAATGCTGAACATAATTTTTGGAAATGTTTATAGCACTAATATTATTACAAAACACAGTTATAGGTTTTTGTTCAATACCATAATCACTCAAAATTTGCTTCATCCAAAGTAGTTGTGTGCAACAACTTCCTATTGCTATGTATTCAGATTCAGCAGTAGACGAAGAAATAGAATTCTACTTTTTTCTGTGCCAAGAAACTAAGTTAGTACCAAGATGAAAACATCCTTCTGATGTGCTCTTCCTGTCATTTGCATTTCCTGTCCAATCAGCATCACTAAACCCTAGAAGATAATCATTTGTATCTTTAGAAAACCATATACCATAAGTCTGTTCTATTTGCTATGAGGTATAACAAATTGTCAATGATGTTTCTATATAAACTTGCATCAACCTCTTTTCCCGCATTGTCTTTTGAAAGTTTCAGGTTAGTACTGATAGGAGTTTTCATTGATTTTACATTTTCAAGTCCAAATTTCTTTACAAGGTTTTTTGCATATTTTGATTGAAATATGAATATCCCATCATTTATTTATGATAAGTGTCTATTTATATATCATTTTCATATCAATTCGTCCATGTTTCTTTGCTATATTCCTTGGTATTTTTATGTTTTTGTGTGGTTTTGATGTTTGTAGGAGTTTTGGAGCAACTTGCACAAAAATGGAGTAAAACCCTTCATTTTCACCTCTGCTAGTCAACCATCTTCTCGGATTTAATTGTATTGATATACAATGAACCCGATGACATATCATATACCGTTGAAAAGCTCTCGAAGTCTACTTTTTGGAGAAATTTACGGTTTATGAATCCATTCAGTGTACCGAAAGTTGTAATCAAAACAGTGTGAGAAGTGTAGAAATGTAATTCCACACATCACTGTAGCATGTATAATACGGGACACTGTAGCACGTTACTGTAGCAGAGTATTTAAACACATTTTAGGGTTTTATTTTCATAACTTGAAGAGGGGAGAACGTGGTGGAGGCTGCAGCTCTGGAATTCTTTCATCTCTTGGAGTTCTTGAAGGAGAAAGGAAGCTTGGAAAGAGGAAGAACTACAATCCAAAGAGAATTACATCAAATTTGCTAAGTTTTTCCCTTCCCTTTCATTTTCTGGAATGTCTCCATGTTGTATTGTATTTACCACGTTCTTAAACATGTGTAACTGAATCTGAATTGGTTGAGGGTGATTTCAAAGCCCCTGATATGGTTTTTGTAAGTTGATTGTGCAAGAAGTTGTTATCCAATTCTCTAATTGAAGTTGCTTGTATTTTCCCATATTTAATGCTTATGATTGCTTGCTGGATTGTATTTGGGTGGCCAACTGAATATAATCTGGTTGTGTCTATTGCTAGACTAGAAATCTTGATCCGTAATTGTCTTGAATTTCTAATCATTAGTAGCAAAATTGTGATCAGAGATTGCAATTGGAGAATATAACCTAAGTTAAATAATCCGAGCTTGTGTGTTTATTGCTTAGATCAACCTATCTTTCTTATCATAATGCATCCATTGAATTAAATTTAGAGAGCTTGTTCTAGGTTGTTTAATGGATAGAGATTAAATAAAGAGCTTGTTTTATTTAACAACAAAGTAAGGAAAGATTGGGATAACAGAGCTTGTTGTTATCTACGGTTGATAACTTCAATGCTGTAATTAGATGACAATTCTACGATTAATTCGCAAATCCATATCTTGTGGTAGAGAAGGATCCCTTAACCAGCTTTCTCCCATTGATTTTTCATTCAAATTTACTTTCTGTTTTGTTATTCTTTACTTGCATTCTTATTTCATTTAGTAAAGCATTCAACAAAAATCCCCCTCTGTTTAGTTTATTGTTGCTAGAAATAACAAATTCAATTAGAATCAATCCTCGTGGGAACGATATCTTACTTATCACTTTATTACTTGTGCGACTAGTATACTTGCTAGTTTCGAGCGCATCAATTTATATAACCTGCAATCCAAGAAAGAAATTTAATTCTCCTACCATGCTTATCTCAAACTCTTCCTGCATCAACTTAACAAACTCATTAGTTTTGCTTTTGTTAATCCAAACACAATGTCATCTACATATATTTGAGCAACAATAAAATAGTTAGATGCATATTTGATAAACAAAGTTTGTCAACCTTTCATACCAAGCTCTAGGAGCTTGGTTCAACCCATATAAAAAGTACACAAAATCAGGATGTTTAGGATCTTCAAAACCCTTAGACTGTTCAACAAAAACTTCTTCATTCAGATAGCCATTTAAAAAGGTTATTTTAACATCCATTTAGTACAACTTAAAATCAAGCAAACAAGCAATTGCAAGTAGTAATCTGATTGACTCAAATCTAGCTACTGGTGCAAAGGTTTCATCAAAGTCTATGCCTTCTACTTGTGTGTAACCTTGTGCTACTAGCCTAGCCTTATTTCTTACTACTTGACCACTTTCATCAATTTTATTTTTGAATATCCATTTAGTTCCAATGATATTTGCATTTTCTGGCCTAGGAACTAATTCTCATACTTCATTCCTTTTAAACTGATTAAGTTCATCTTACATTGCCTGAATCCAAACATCTTTTTTTAAGGTTTTTTTGACATTTTTTGGTTCAACTAATGAAACATAATACACAAATCTTGCCTGATTTCTTATCTTACTCCTAGTTTTTATCATACCATATGGTGTTCCAATGATAGAGCTGGTTAGATGTGCCTTTTGTATCCAAGTGGATGGATCTTTTCTTTCATCTTCATTTCTGATTGAGTTTTTGTTCAAATCTGAGTTGTCAATTGTCATTGTTGTGTCTAATATAACAGCAGTTGTTTCCTCTTTCATGACTGAATCGTCTCTATTATTATTGTTGTCAGAAACTAATTTTTCTGTATCTTCTATAAAGCTGGTTATGCTTTTTGAATACTTTCAATAATCATCTAGATCATTAAATGCTACGTTTGCAGATTCCATGATTGACTCAGTTCGAAGATTATAGACTCAAAAAGCTTTGCTATTTTGTGCATATCCCACAAAAACTCATTCATCACTTCTTGGATCTAATTTGCCTAACTGCTCTCTGTCATTTAAGATGTAACACCTGCATCTAAAAACATGAAAATATTTCAAATTATGTTTTCTTTCTTTCAAAATTTCATAAGCTGTCTGGTTAGTGCCAGCTCTTAGAAAAACTCTATTTGAAATATAAAAAGCTGTGCTTATGCTTCAGCCCATAGCCTTTTGGTCAACTTTTTGCTATTGAGCATTACTCTAGCCATCTCTTGAAGAATTCTGTTTTTTCTTTTCACAATGTCATTTTGTTCAGGAGTTTTGGGAGTTGAAAATTCATGTTCGATTTCATGATATTTGCAAAAGTCAGCATAGCTAACGTTTTCAAACTCCTTGCCATTATCACTTTTTATTCTCACTATCCTGCCAATGTTCCTGTTTTGCTCATTTTCAAGCTTAACACAAAGATTCCTGAAAGCCTCAAAAGTGTCAGATTTTTCTTTAATAAATCAACCCAAGTATATCTAGAAAAGTCATTCACACAAAAAAATATGTATCTCTTACCAGTAATGCTTTAATTTGCATAGGACCCATAAGATCCATGTGAAGCAAATCAAAAGTTTTGGATGTGCTAAGATGTAGAATGGATTTGTGTGCACTTCTACTTTGTTTTTCCATTTGACATGGTCTACAAATTTCATTAACTTTGTCATCAAGTTTAGGAACTCCTTTTACAACACCTAACTTAGTTAATTTAACCACGTCTTTGTAATTTAAGTGTCCTAAATTTTGATGCCACAATTCTAAATCCGAAATCTTAGCTTGAAATGCAATTTTTACCAAATAACAATTATCCGAAGATCTATCTCTTTCTAAAATGCATTTACCAAAATTGTCTAGAACCATGTATTTGTTTTGTATGAAATTAACAATATACTTGTCATCACATATCTGACTAATACTAATTAGATTAGCTTTCAAACCTTCAACCAGCAAGACATTTTAGAAGTCGGGTAGGCCTTTGACATTCAAAGTGCCTCTGTCAATGATCTTACTCTTTGCTCTATCTCCATAAGTGACATTTTCTTATCTGCATGCTTCAAAATCTTTCAAAAACTGTTTATTTTCAGTCATGTGCCTAGAACAATCACTGTTAAAATACCACAAATTATTAGAAGAATGTTTAAAAATAATAAAAGCAACTTTCCAGACTGTCTTCTCTTTCTTAGCCCACTGCAGTTGTGTCTTTGGTAATAGTGTGAACTGTTTTGATCTTTTATGCAAAAGATTTAACAATTTAAAACATCTAGGTCTAATATGTTTCTTTTTGTCTCAAAAATAACAAGTTGGAATGAATTTTCTTACATTTTCAGGACTGATTTGAAAGAGCTTAGAGGGGAAACAAATGCTTCATTGCTTTTTGTGCTAGGACTTGACCTTTTTGAGTTAGGTTCATAGTTTTTACGTGATGTTGAAGCTTTTACAAACACTGTTGTTGATGAGAATGCAACATTACCTTCTATATACCCCAATCTATGTTTGTTGGAATTGTCTCTTCCAAGACTCAAGACTTGATCAAGTTTAGCTGCCCCAATTCTGAGTTGATCAACACATCTGTTACTCTCTATCAGTTCTGTTGTAATTTTCTCAATATGTGCTGTTTTGTTTGTCAAGGCAAGTTCCAGTTCTGTGATACAGTTTTCAGTATAAGATTTTTCACATTTCAGCACTTCAATCTCCTTCTTCAAAGTTTTGATTTCTTCTTTCTAACTCAGCCATTCACTATAAAGTGTATTGTAAGTTTCTTGCAACTCTTGATAGTATTCTGAATCATCTTATATATCTGAATTATCAATATTAGTTCTGCAGTGTTCTGTTATGTCAGTCATAACAGCTTTCCCTTTATCAGTTGTAGATGCTGTAAATGCAACAAAATTACTCATGCATTCTTGATCTTTTCAATTAGATTCTGATTCATCACTCCAGGTAGCTGTCAAGCCTTTGTTCTTCTTTTTTAGATTAGCATCTTCAAATTGAATATGTCTATAACCAGAACATCCATAACACTGAATCTATCGTTTCTTATCAGACTGCTTCGACCTCTTCTTGTCATTGTTCTTGTTGAATTACTTGAACTTGTCTTCATTTGAATTTGAAGGCTTTCCTTGATTCTTTTTCCTAAAATTCTTTTTCATGAACTTGACATAATTTTTTGTTAAAAAAGCAATCTGTTTGGAATCAGTTTTATCAAGCTCATCATTACTTTCATCATCAGATTTTTCAGTTTTAACATTGAATGCAATCTTTTTCCCTTTTTGCTTCCAAGTTTTTGATTAATCTCAAAATTTTGGAGAATGCTAATCAGTTCATCGACCCTAATCTCATCAGTGTTTTTAACTTCCTCAATGGCTGAAATTTTAGGTTTAAACTTATCTAGAACAGATCTGATTATTTTACTAATAAGTTCTGCATTAGTGAAAGTATTGCCAAGCATGTATGCAGAATTGGTGATGTGACATATCTTAAACTCAGAAATTGACTCATCCTCATGAATCATCAAGTTTTCAAATTGTAAATTTAGTCTCATCAATTTAGATCTTTTAACAGATGCAATACCTTCATGTTTTACCTCATGAATGTCCCAAGCCTCTTTGGCTACTTTACACCTTGAAATCTGTCCAAAGTTATTTAAGTCCACAGCAGCAAAAATTGCATTAAGAGCCTTTGAGTTCCAGCTTGAACGTCGATATTCTTTATCAGTCCATTCCTCCTCAGGTTTAGTTCAGAATCACCAAAAGTATTCAATTTTGCTGGTGGTGTCCATCCTTTTAGCACATTGGTCCATGCCTTGTCATCAAGAGATTTAATATACATAATCATTCTTACTTTTCAATATGAATAATTACCATTATCAAGAATAGGTGCTTGTGTTCCAGATTCTCCATTATGAATAAACTCCATCCCTCTAAATCAACGTGATCTTTTCTTCACTTGTATATCAGTGAACCTGCTCTGATACCAATTATTAGTTCTGGAAGTATGAAGTTATGAGTAATATAACAGTAAACTGTAAACTAAAATGGCACAGGAGGATTTTACGTGATGCAGTTATAAAACCTACATCCACGGACAGCTTTAGAGCTGCAATTCACTAAATTCTTATTTGTACAATCTTTAGGATCGTTTACAGTGCTGACTCACTTTCACACACTAGCCTAATCCTTATAAAACAAAATCTCTTCAAGATCTTAAACTTTAGCGACATTGTCCACTCTTTGTCGCTGATAACTTAACAACATACTGTTAAATAATACATAACCATGATGTCTGACACTAAATTACATAAACACTTAACTTGCAAGTCCTCTCAAGTGTATACTAACTTAGACAGACCTAATAAAAAGTTCATGTATGATTACAACTTCTCATACATGAATAAAACACTCATAAAATCAAATCAAAGAAGCATTCCAATTTGTGTTGAAGCTCTTCTCTTAATTTTTAGAATGTCGTGACATACACACCATCAACAAACATCTGTTATGTAAACATAACATGATATATATAGTGGGATGCCCGAATGTAATCCTGTAAAAATCTTAATCAAAGTTAAATTAGGATAAAGACTAATACAATAGGAAGTGATATAAATCTTTCCTAAATGAAATAGGATACAAATAAATGTACTCCTGTTTAACTAGGATACATCAAATAATCTTCTAATCTAAAGAGATATTTATTATGAATCAAATACTTCCTAAATTATACTTCTAGAAAAAGTAAAATAAGAAACAATATGACATTCTAGTTTTATCACAAGTTGGTCCAAAATTATCATGTGCATGGCACATGCAAGTGTGTCACACATTGAAACCAACAAAAGAAATTTTAAAAATCTCTATAAAAAATTTATTAATATGTCTATAGTAGACCGTATAAACTAAATATCATCAATCAAATGTGAAATAATTGTTTTTCTTTCTTTTGAACTTATATTATGTTGATGCATGATTTCCAGACGGCCAGGAAGTGGGTCGGAGCTCGAATTGTATGTCGGGTCTAATCCTGAGAACAAATAAAAATAGTCAGGGGTGTCGGCGGTGGTACCGGCGAAAACCCTCCGACGCTCAAGTCAGTTTTCGACACTCTGAAATTTTCTGGGAGAATTTCCTAGAGATAGAAGCTATCAAAAGCAAAGGAAATTTAGAGAGAGAATGAGTTCAGAAAAGTGTGCATACCTTGAGTAAAAGTTTGGAGGGTTTATATAGACATTAGGAGGAGTCATTGTAAGACCCAGATAATAGGCCCAAATAATGGGCTCCAGTAATGGGCTTACTGGGTTGGGTGTAATTAAAGCCCAAATTTGTTATGGCCATAACAGTAGTCCCCCCAGGCCTAAGTCGACTAACGGGTCGACATAGGGGCGATTAAGTTATCCAAGGCTATAAATTAAATATTAGTAGAAGGTCCAAATAGTGAGTTTAATCATACATATAAGTCCCATGCGACTTGAACCTTAGATGGGCGTCACAGAGATGGAAACTATATATAATTGACAAATATCGATGCAGACTTTCCGTCTATACATATAAAATCTCTTTTAATTCTTCCCATATCCTTGCCGCAGGTCTTAGAAACCCTAGCGTGTCGACGTAAAGCAAGAAGTCAAAATAAGAGAGCCGCAGCAAGGAACAACTTGCTTCTTGGAGGAGGCAAGTTTGGAAGGTTGCCGCGTGGGGTGCTCCAGACAAACATAGTAGGAGGTAAAGTTTTCCTTCTCCCTTCTCTTTTCAATGAATATTATTCAAATATTGCGGCTTTGAGAAAAAATGTAGACTACATGCTTGATTTGCTCAATATGCCTTTCCGAAAAGTTTTGAATATGCATGCATAGTCCACAAAGGTAGGATACATGGCTGCGGGACCCATAGCATATAGGTTTTAAAGCTTGAAAATTTTTTTATCCAGGTGGCCACTATGGAAGTAAGGTGGCGGCTAACTATATGATCAAAAGCATTAGGAATATATTTATACAAGTTTAAAAATATATCAAACATGATGTAGCATGTAGCATGTAGTCATATATTATTCCATAAATGAGAGTATAACATAAGGAGACATAAAGATTGTGTCTCGTAAAGCAAATGGCATGAAAATAAAAGTTTAAAAGATATAATAAGTGCATGGTCCCGCATGCTGGAAGTGGATGATAAACATCATACAAATATGCTTCCCTTAAAGCAAATGAGCATGAAAACAAAAGCTAAAATATATAATAAGTGCATGGTCCCGCATGCTGGAAATGGATGACAAACACCTCCCGTAAAGCAAATGAGTATGAAAACAAAAGCTAAAATATATAATAAGTGTATGGTCCCGCATGCTGGAAGTGGATGACAAACATCTCCCGTAAAGCAAATGGCATCAAGCATACAAGCATACAAATATGCATGTCGGCACATGCATAATCACATGTAGCTAGGAAGGCAAGATGGATACAAATGACCAAGTGAAACATACAACAGTCTTGCATACGAAACTCAGTGAACATGTGAGAATATGTATACAACTGAAAGCATGTACATGGTTCTGGTGTTGAATGCAAGGTGTAGTGAGCATGATGAGAATAAAATACCATGTGCATTGAACACATGCTAAGCAACCAGGGAGCGTTAGTTCTGCATGCAAAGCAGGAAAAGTATTACACCAAAGTGAAGCTAGTTGAAATGTATAACACCCGGGCTCACAAAACCTGAAAATGGAGAAGCCTTATGACTGTCCATGGCTTGGGGTGATCGGAAGGGTGCTTAAAGAGGGTTTTAAGGTGTGATCATTATTAGTTATGGGAGGGATGGCGAGTTGCAGTGGACTAGGCGATCACCAAGTAGTCATAGGTGAGGGGCGAGTGAACGAGGGTGAGTATGTGAAGGGCGCGCTCGTGAGGAGCGAGCTCCATGCGAAGGAAGAGCCTGCGAGGGGCAAGCTCGCTAGGGGCGAGGGGCGAGCTTCCAAGGGCGAGGGCCGAGCCTGCAAGGGGGAAAGGTGAGCTCCCAAGGGCGAGGATTCATGGCTTTGTGCCATTGAGCCCGCAAGGGGCGAGAGGCGAGCTTCCAAGGGCGAGGGGAGAGCTTCGCAAGGGTGAGATGCACGCGAAGGGAGAGCCCGCGCAAGGCGAGCTGCGTGCGCAGGAAGAGTCAAGCTCGCGCGAGGCGAGCTGTGTGCGCAAGGAGAGCCAAGCTCATGTAGGGCAAGCTGCATGCTGAATGCGAAGGAAGAGCCCGCACGGGGCGTGCTGCGTGCTCAGGGAGGCCAAGCTCGTGCGGGGCGAGCTGCATGCTGAATGCGAAGGAAGAGCCCGCACGGGGCGTGCTGCGTGCTCAGGGAGGCCAAGCTCGTGCGGGGCGAGCTACATGCTGCATGTGAAGGGAGGGAGCCTGTTTACGTGAAACTTTCCTTCGTCTTTTGTAATCGCAGGGGCCTCTCTGAAAATTTTAAAAACTTCATTATTAGTTGTAGGGGTGTTTCTGCTAGTTTTGAAAACTTCATTTTTAGTTGCAGGGGTGTTTCTGTAACTTTTGAAAACTTCATTTTTAGTTGTAGGGGTGTTTCTGTAACTTTTGAAAACTTCATTTTTAGTTGCAGGGGTGTTTATACAACTTTTGAAAACTTCATTTTTAGTTGCAGGGGTCTTTCTGCCACTTTGGAAAACTTATGAAGAGGGGTTATTTTGTAAATTTTGAAAACTATGAAAAGGGGTCTTTTTTGCCAATTTCAAAAATTATGAACAGGGGGTATTTTGCAAGTTTCGAAAACTATGCACAGGGGGCATTCTGCCAATTTTGAAAACTATGAATAGGGGGTATTTTGCAAAATCTTAAAACTTACACATCTACCCAAAATTTTTGATTTTTTTTCTTTTTTTAAAGACCAACTATAAACTTTTTTTTATTTAAAGATCAACTATATACTTTTGGTCAAGGACCAACTTGATATTTTTCTTTTTAAGGGTGAAAAAAATTTTCAAGGGCTATTTAAAAAGTTTTCAATATAGTCCCTTAGCATTTCTTTTCATCCATTTCTTCTGTTCCTTAGTAGACTTGGTTTGATGACTAAAAACTCCTCTTTAACTGTGCAGATGGCTAGAATTAAAACTGTGACAGTGCTACGGGAGGAACCAAGTCATCAAACCTAGTTGACAAGGAACAAGGATCTTGCGATTAACCGTGGAGAGGTTAATGAGTTTTATCAGAACTTTTTCAGTCAAGATCGTGAGTTAGGACGTAATTTTGTTAATCACAATGTGGTAGATGTTGAGGGGAAGAGTGATCGGTCGTCCTCTTCTACCTCAAATAGTGATCCTGAAGTTGAACACTGGTGGGAAGTCAAGCAAGGAGATTCTAACTCATCATCTTCATATATAAGTCTAAGTGAGTTTCTTGCAACTTGATCATAAATGAGTCTTTAAAGATGAACGAATTGTAATGTGGTAAATCGAATACTTAACTGGTAATCTCTTTATAGGTCTCCCTATGGGAGTTGTCACACATGCATAAGTCCTTAGAATGAGTTATTACATATTTAAAGAGATCATGGATAATATATTTACTTTAAGTGCTCAACATTTCATAGATGACGAAGCAACCTCCTATCCATGGTGACCAGTCTGTAGGTGCCTGGTCGGATGACTGTTTTGACTCGATAAAGACCCTCCCAGTTAGGCCCCAATGCTTCATCAGTAGGATCTCGAGTACTTTGTAGTACTTGCCCACTTAGCTTATGTCCACGAAAGGTTCTCCTCAAATCATCAATAGCTTATGTGCATTCTCTTTAAAAGCCATGTTGTAGCATTCTCTTTAAAAGCCATGTTGTAGCATTCTCGAGAGGCTCGCTGTTCACCTCTAACTTCTCCTATCCCCAAAGGTGTTGGAAACTTCAAGATATGATGATAGACACCCATTACTGCTTTGAAGTCATAAAGTGATGGTCGTCCAAGAATGGCGTTATAAACACCTGGATGATCTACCATGAGAAAATTCACCATCTTGGTTGTCTATAAGGAGCCTTCTCCCAAGGTCACAGGTAACGAAATTACTCCTTCCGAAATAACCTTTCCTCCAGCGAATCCCATCAGAGAAGTTTGGATACCTCTCATATCTCTACGGTTAAGCCCCAATCGATCAAATGCATCCAATGACATTATGTCAGCTGAGCTCCCGTTGTCAATCAATACTCTTTTTAACCTTTTATTGGCCACAATTACGGTGAGGACCAAGGCATCACAATGAGGATGATCGATACCATGAGCATCTTGAGATGAAAAAGAGATAACGTTATGATCCCTAGCATTGGTAGAAGAAGCCGTCAAGTTGACTTCATAACGAGGGAGGTCATATCTTGCTTGCCTAGCTAGGTGCCTTCGGGCTTGGGCACTTGGATCAGCCACTACTCTCCCAAAAATCGTGGCTACTTCTTCTAATGGTTCTTTCCCTTTGTCATTCTTGCTAGATGGTTCCGGGGGGGGGGGGGGGGGTTGGGCGATAAATGTATTCTTGTAGCTGGCCATCCTTGATAAGGCCCTCAATTTGTTTCCTCAATTCAAAGCAATCTGCAGTGTTATGACCATGAGTTTGGTGGAAATGGCAAAACTTTTTCTTATCTCTTGCTCTTGGATCCGACCGTAAAGAGGCAGGTTCTTTCAGTAGTCCCTTATCTTTGATTTCTTTCAAGATATCATGCTGTGGCATGTTAAGTAATGTGAAAGTACGGTGTTCCTCTTGGGGTCGATCATTATGCTCTTGGCGGGGTTGGGTGGATGACCCTTGCAATAAGAGATGATCATTTCTAAATGTATCTCGCATGGAGCGTCGGTCCGAGGTTGATCTCTGATTTCTATCATGATGCTCTCTCCTGTGATTTTCATACGGCCGTCCATCTGTACGCGAGGAATTAGGCATCACCGGAGTCTTCCCAGGATAATTTGCTTGATAAATTTCCTATGCATCGGCATGGCTAGAGATCCTTGCCAATGCTTCTTGGTATGTGCGTGGGAGGTTAACAGAAAATTCTCACGCTAGAGGGAGCTCCCCTTTGATTTCTTAGACCAAACCTTGTATAGCATAACCATCATTAAATTGATCCACTCGAGCGACCTCCCGTTGGTACCAGTCCACAAATGAACGGAGTGATTTATTACGACCTTGCTTGATTGAAAGAAGGCTTTGTGCTGGACGACTTCTTGTTTTCATATTGCTAAAGTGTGTGAGAAAACTACGAGCAAGCTCATCAAAGCTGGAGATGGATGAGGCTGGTAACGTCCTATACCATTGCTTAGCTGATCCTCCAAGGGTAAGAGAGAAAGTTCTACACATTATTCCTCCTGAGACCCCTTGTATCTCTATATGAGAAACAAAAGAGTCTAAATGCTCTCGGGGGTCAGTTGTCCCTTGATAAAGCTCAAGTTGTGGCATCTGAAATCCGTACAGGTATCTTTCCCTTGGAATATCTTCAGCAAAGGGTGATTCCCATTGTGGACGACCATCCTCTTCTCCTCCTGAACGCTTAATCAACTTCTCCAGTTTATGAATTTTCTCATCCATTTCTTGCTTGAATTCTGCATAATGATTATCTGATGTTTCCTCTTCTGAGACATCCATTGGAATAACATCTGGGCGATGATCCTTACTTCTAGGTGGTGAGTTGGGGCGATTTCTTTTTGATTGAGAGTTGCCCCTTGGAGCGTAAGGATCATGATAAGAATAGGCTGGCTGATCAACATTACTTCCTTTTGGTCCTTGTTCGACACTTGTATGATGCTTTTTATTTAAAAAGTGACGAAGGTCTACTACTTCCAATCGTTGTTCAGATATGATGAGTGGAGGAAGAGGGATCTTTGGGCGACCATCTTCTCCCTGAACAATAGGATGGAAAAGATTTGGTTGAATGACCTACTGGAGAGGTAATCCAGTGGTCTGGGTGACTAGGTCAGTATATCCACCGACATCAGTTAGGACATTAGCTACCATCATAGCATTCCTTGGGGTGTTTCCAGCAGCATTTCCAGCCTGTTGAGTACTCTGTCCAAAAGCTTGATTGAACATGGTCACCATGCGGTTCATTTGCTCACCAAAATTCTGCATGGTATGCTCCATAGTAGTCAATCGACTCGTCTTGCCTTTCTTTGGTCTCCTAGGTAGAAGTCGGGGTTGCTTGGGATTAAGGGCCATCCCAGAGGATATTACTAAAGCTCTCTCAGTATCAACTACCCTTCGACGTCGGGGAAGGGCTTCTACTTCGATTTCTTCATCAACCTCTTGGGAGGTTGAGTGTTGGGATGCATGACTCATGATGTGTTTGATTATGTTCGGATGGGAGTAACAACTAAAGAGGCTTAGATTGTCGTTCCCACAGACGGCGCCAACTGTTGATGCACGATTTTCAGACGGCCGGGAAGCGGATCGGAGCTCGAATTGTACGTCGGGTCCAATCCTGAGAACAAAGAAAAATAGTCAGGGGTGCCAGCGATGGTGCCGGCGAAAACCCTTCGGCGCTCAAGTCAGTTTCTGGCACTCCGGAATTTTCTGGGAGAATTTCCTAGAGAGAGAAGCTCTCAAAAGCAAAGGAAATTTAGAGAGAGAATGAGTTCAGAAAAGTGTGCATACCTTGAGTAAAAATTTGGAGGGTTTATATAGACGTTAGGAGGAGTCATTGTGAGACCCAGATAATAGGCCCAAATAATGGGCTCCAGTAATGGGCTTACTGGGTTGGGTTTAATTAAAGCCCAAATTTGTTATGGCCATAACAGATTATATTCTAATCTTATGATTCATAATGATCTAAATGTTATAAAGTAATGAACAATAATTCAACTTCATTGAAAAAAAAAAAAGAACCTTTAAGATATAGTTATATCGGGATATTAATATGTAACTTGCATCTATAAAGCAAAAATGATTAGTTATCTAAATATTGGTGGTCTATTTATTATTTTATAGATATTATACTCTTTTTAGGACTAGATGTGGGCTAATTTTAATTTTTTTAAATATTTTACATAATTTTATTTTGAAAATAATAAACGTACATAATTATATTCAACCTCAGCCCAAATAACTTCTAAAACCTCTTTTAGAAGTTTTCCATCGGATTGTTTTGGAGCAACTTAATGATGTTTATGTTTTAATTTTTGATTTTTTCTAATTTTGTTGCCAGTGAATAGGTTGCGGACAAACAATTTTTTCTCAAAGCTTTTTGACTGACATCCACGAGTACAGAAGAGAATAAAAGAAAATATAGAAAACGAAGGAAAACGAACAATTCCAATTTTGGAATTACAAAAATTCTATTTAAGAATGGATTTCTTTTTAATGGCTATTTTAAGAAAACAATAATGATATTCTTCTCAAATTCTATCCTAGATTTTGTATTCAAAATGATATGTTTTTAATTAATAATTATCAAGTAGATAGGTTGATGATTTAATAAATAATGTAGTAGTTTTAAATTGATGCCAAGTCATTTACGGTGCATGATTTTGGGTAAATTTTGATATTATGTATCACCATTCCTAAGAAAATAAAGATTTTTCAAAAATGTTTGTTTGTATGTTTTAAGTTTTTATTTTCAAAATTTAGAAAGACAATGTGGCTGGTTTGATTTTTTTTATTTTGAAAATAATATGTGACTGATATTAATTTAAATACATTGTTTGAATATCATTATCTACTAACACAACTTTAGAAGAGAGAAATAAAACTTTTAGGAATTCTTAAAAATAGCCTTATTTTTAAATGCAATTTTAAAAATAATTTTTTTATAATATTCACGCCGTAGTCCTTTACTCAATAGCACTGGGCTAAGCCCATTCAGTATCACCTTTGGAGAAGTACTAGTGCTCATCAAGCCCAGAAAGCGTCTAATAACCACACCACCTATATTTCAACATCTAGGAAATCATACTAAGAGCTGTATTATAGTTGTCAAGCACAAGTTATTGAGTTGTTGGATTGTTGAGTCATCAGGGTATTATATTGAGTCATCAAATTATGCCATTGACTTGTCAGATTGTGTTGTCAAGTTCCCGGATTGTCAAATTTAGGGTTACGATACCAAATTTTTTTAAAGAAAACGCACTTAATCACAAGGTCAATACGATAAAAAATTTTACAATAATTTTTTAATGAGATTATTTCAATAAGTATAGTTAAATTTTAATTTAATTTTAAATAAAATAATTATATATTTTTTATTAATTATAACTTTAAAGTTGCCTTAAAATATTCGTTTAACAGATTTCGTCTCAAATTAAACATCGAAAGTACAAAAGAAATTTCTTGCTAAATAAATTACATTTCCCATTCAAAATTCCTAAATCAAAATAATTAAAATCGATTAAAAGAATTCCTAAAATCCTAGCCAAAACAGCTCCTCAGCCGTGATCTTCCTGTCCTGATCTTTATCAAAGAAATCAAACGTCTCATTCAAATCAAGCTCGCAGGCCGACCTGATCAGCCGGGTCATCAACGCCTTCAAGTCCACACACCCATTGGCACCGTCATGATCCACCTTACTGAGCAATATCTTCAGTCTTCACCGCCTCCCAAGTAGGCAGGTGGGCCACCGAGATAGCAAAAAGCACCTCCAGCATGGAAATGGGGATGGTGACATTGTAATCGCAATAGAGCAACTGATCGGAATGTATATCAGAAGAGATTTCTGCGGATGTAAAGGACCAGTCCCCCGATCTCGCTTGTAAGACACCGTTTGCTTGTAAAACGTCCCTGAATGTGCCGATACTATCAGACGGGGAGGTAGGTCTGCGGTGGTGGTGGTCAGAGGAGTCGAAGGAGGAGGAAGACGCCACCCACAAAGCACAATAGTTGCACATCGCATCACCGGCTCAGGTCTCTAGGAAGCGATTGAAATTGCGATCATACTTATAGAGGGATACGCAAGAAAAACACCAATGACTGCTGCACCACCTCAAATAATACCCAAGAAAATCCAACAATTTAACCACTAACCCTCATATTAATTATGCAACAGCAGCTAATATCCACCAATGCTAAAAACAATTTTCTGCAGATATCTGATCCAATCTCGCAGGATCTTACAATCGGATATGTATATATGAGTTCCTGATGAGAAACGGGGATCCAATTAAAAGGATGGGTGGAAGACGTAAACAAACAAAGTGAGAGAAAATAATAGAAAAAATTGAAAGAGAAATTAGGAAAGAAAAATATTCTTTTTATTAAAAGGTTAGAAATATTCTTTTAATAATTTTTAAAATAAAATAACTAAAGGTCCTTATTTATAGTGTCAACTATAATAATTTATTAGGAAATAAAATTTAATCACAACTTAACTAAAAAATACTAAAATTAATTTCTAAATAAAATAGTAAATCATTAATTTAGAAAAATAACTCAAATTAGAATTACTCTAAATTTAGAAAGTCAAAATCTCTAATAAGAGTTAAAATCCTCAATTAATTAAAATCCCTAAATCAAATAGAAAAACCCTAATTTTATTCATAATATATTCTACATTAATTATCTGTCGCTTGAAAGAACTCGACTCTTGACAAGTTATCAATGAGAAAGTTACAAAAATACAAGGAAACATCACGTCTTGTCTTACACGAGCATAAAAAAGTTATCAATCCAAATCTTCATAATGCGTTCGAAACTAGCAAGTATACTAGTCGCACAAGTAATAAAGTGATAAGTAGATATCGTTCCCACGAGAATTGATTCTAATTGAATTTGTTATTTTCCAGCAACAATAAACTAAACAGGTGGGTTTTGTTGAATGATTAACTAAATGAAATAAGAATGCAAATTTAAAATAACAAAACAGAAGTTAATTTGAATGGAAGATCAATAAGAGAAATCTGGTTAAGGGATCCTTCTCTGCCACAAGATATGGATTTGCTAATTAATCATAGAATTGTCATCCAATTACACCATTGAAATTATCAATTGTAGATAACAACAAGCTCTGTTATCCCAATCTTTCCTTACTTTGTTGTTAAATAAAACAGGCTCTTTATTTAATCTCTATCCATTAAACAACCTAGAACAAGCTCTCTGAGTTTAATTCAATGGATGCATTATGATAAGAAAGATAGGTTGATCTAAGCAATAAACACACAAGCTCGGATTATTTAACTTAGGTTGTATTCTCCAATTGCAATCTCTGATCACAATTGATAAGTGTCTATTTATATATCATTTTCATATCAATTCGTCCATGTTTCTTTGCTATATTCCTTGGTATTTTTATGTTTTTGTGTGGTTTTTGATGTTTGTAGGAGTTTTGGAGGAACTTACACAAAATTGGAGTAAAACCCTTCATTTTCACCTCTGCTAGTCAACCAATTTCTTGGAGTTGATTGTATCGATATACAATTAACCGGATAACATGCTATATACCATTGAAAAGCTCTCGAAGTCTATTTTCTGGAGAAATTTACGGTTCACGAATTTATGTAGTGTACCGAAAGTTGTGATAAAAATGGTATGAGAAGTGTATATTTGTAATTCCATATATCACTGTAGCATGTTATTAAATACGGGGCACTGTAGCAAGTTACTGTAGCAGAGTATTTAAACACATTTTAGGGTTTTATTTTCATAACTTGAAGAGGGGAAAACGTGGGAGGAGGCTGCATTTCTGGATTTCTCTCATCCCTTGGAGTTCTTGAAGGAGAAAGAAGATTTTGAAAGAGGAGGAACTACAATTCCAAGAAGATTCATCTACAAAGAAGATTTTCAAAGAATTTGCTAAGTTCTTTCTTTCCTTTTCAATTCTGGAATTTCTCTGTATTGTATTTGTTATTCTGATTGAATATGTGTAACTAAATCTGAATTGGTTGAGGGTGATTTCAAAGCCCTTGATATGGATTTTGTGAGTTGATTGTGTAAGAAATTGTTATCCAATTCTCTAATTGAAGTTGCTTGTATTTTCCCATATCTAATGCTTATGATTGCTTACTGATTGTATTTGGAATGGCCAACTGAATATAATCTGTTGTTGTCTATTGCTAGATTAGAAATCTTGATCCGTAATTGTCATGAATTTCCAATCATTAATAGCAAAATTGTGATCAGAGATTGCAATTGGAAAATACAACCTAGGTTAAATAATCCGAACTTGTGTGATTATTGCTTAGATCAACCTATCTTTCTCATCGTAATGCTTCTATTGAATTAAACTTAGAGAGCTTGTTCTAGGTTGTTTAATGGATAGAGATTAAATAAAGAGCTTGTTTTATTTAACAACAAAGTAAGGAAAGATTGGGATAACAGAGCTTGTTGTTATCTACGGTTGATAACTTCAATGCTGTAATTGGATTACAATTCTATGTTAATTCACAAATTCATATCTTGTGGCAGAGAAAGAACCCTTAACCAAGTGTCTCTCATTGAATTTTCAATTCATTTAATATTGTGTTGTGTTATTCTTTATTTGCCTTCGTATTCAGTTTAATTAATCATTCAACAAAACCCCCCATATTTAGTTTATTGTTGCTGAAAAATAACAAATTTAATTAGAATCAATCCTCGTGGGAACGATATCTCACTCATCACTTTATTACTTGTGCGACTAGTATACTTGCTAGTTTCGAACGCATCAAGTTTTTGGCGCCGTTGCCGGGGATTGATTTTCTAATCAATTTGTTATTTTGTTTTTACTACTGATTCTTAATTGTTATTTCCTGATTGTTTGTGTTTAGGCTTTTATGTCCGAGGGAGAAGCGGATCAGCGACTTAAGAGAATTAAGGAGTTTCTCCAATCCTCGAATTTAAGACTAAATCGTTCAATTTCAACTCCACCTCCAGAATTTGACCTTGCACGACATACTTCCCTCCCATCTTCTTGCAGTTCAATCAAATCTGAATCGGAAGCAATGGCGATGGAAAACGATCAGACTCTTAAGGAGTTAGCGGCTCCAATTATTGATCAACAACCGCTATGCATAAGCACCAATTTTGAGATAGATTTTGAACTTAAATCTGGACTGATTCATCTCTTGCCTACATTTCATGGTTTTGCAGGAGAGGATCCGAACAAACACCTCAAAGAATTTCATGTGGTATGCTCAAGTATGAAGCCAACCGGCGTTTCTGAAGAGCAAATTAAATTGAGAGCTTTCCCATTCTCATTAGCAGATTCGGCAAAAGATTGGCTATACTACCTACCACCAGGTACCATTACCACTTGGAATGAGATGAGTAAACTCTTTTTGGAGAAATACTTTCCAGCCTCGAAAGTTACAAATATTAGAAAAGATATTAGTGGCATTCGACAACACAATGGAGAATCACTTCATGAATATTGGGAGAGATTTAAAAGGTTATGTGCTAGCTGTCCAAACCACCAAATTAGGATGGACTACTAATTCAATATTTCTATGAGGGTCTCTTACCATGGAAAGGAGTATCATTGATGCTGCTAGTGGTGGAGCACTAGTTAATAAAACACCGAACGTGGCAAGACGTTTGATTAGTGACATGGCAGCGAACTCCCAACAATTCAGCAGTCAATTTGAGCCACAACTACCAAAAAGAGTAAATGAGGTAAGTACTTCAAACATTGAACAACAACTTTGTGAACTTACCTCTCTTGTAAAAAAAATGGCTGTAGGACATATGCAGCAATCTTATGCATGTGGAGTATGTTCTGCCATGGACCATCCAACCGACATGTGTCAACTTTGCAAGAAGGAGATACAGAACAAGCCAATGCCATGGGTGGATTTCCAGGACAACCAAGGCAAAGGTATGACCCTTTCTCCAATACTTACAATGCTGGATGGAGAGATCACCCTAATTTAAGATATGGGAATCATCAACCAATTGCCCCAAATGCCATACCAAATCGACCACCAGGGTTCAATCAACCAAGGGTGCAGCAACCATTTCAAGCACAACCACAACCAGCACCACAACCAGCTCCACAAAATTCAGGTAAGTCGCTCGAGGATAGTGTAAAGCACTTGCACAAAAATGTAATTCAGCAGGAAACTAGGGCAAGTATCCAAAACCTGGAAAATCAAATGGGACAATTGGCCACTAACATGAGCAAATTTGAGATTCAAAGCTCAGGAAAATTACCTTCTCAGCCGGTGATCAATCCAAGAGAGAATGCTAGTGCTGTAACTTTGAGAAGTGGGAAGCAATTAGAGATTCACCAAAGAAATCACAAACTGATGAAGGGGATGACACCACTCCCACCATGAATAAAACATCATCTTCTAAGGTAAATCCTAAAACCCATATTCCTTCATATGTTACTCCTCCACCTTTTCCTAGCAGATTTGCAAAATCAAGGAAGGATGAACAAGAACAAGAAATCCTGGAAACTTTTCGCAAGATCGAGGTAAACATACCACTTCTGGATGCTATCAAGCAAGTGCCTCGTTATGCAAAATTTCTCAAGAGTTATGCACCAACAAGAGGAAGTTGAAAGGAAATGAGAAGATAAGTGTGGGGGAAAATGTTTCAGCTGTATTGCAAAGAAAATTCCTCCGAAATGCAAAGATCCAGAGTACGTCACAATTCAGCACCATTGTAATACCACGTTGAAGAGATTATGGTAGATAGGAGCATATAATTAATGTCATGCCTATTCTATTTATGCTTCTTTGAATCTTGGACCCCTTGCGAAAACTGGTATTGTAATTCAACTTGCTGATCGTTCTAATGCATATCCAAAGGGAGTTGTGGAAGATGTGCTTGTGCAGGTGAATCAATTGGTATTTCCAGCAGACTTTTATGTTCTTGAAATGGAGGATGAGAAATCTCCCAATCCAACATCAATTCTTTTGGGGAGACCATTCTTGAAAACTGCCAGAACTAAGATTGATGTTCATGATGGCACTCTTACCATGGAATTTGATGGCGAGGTGATTCGTTTCAATATTTTTGAGGCAATGAGGTACCCTAGTGACTTGCATTCTGTTTTTGCAGTTGATGTTATTGATTCTTTGGCACAACAACTGTTTTGAGTTAACTCGCAAGGATGCATTGGAAGTAGCCATTAGTGAGCACATAGGGGCAGAAAATTCCAGAGAATCGAGGAAGTTGATACAAGTGTCTAAAGAAGTGGAGGAAGCTGTGGCAAGCTTGGATGAGACTATAGCTATCACCACAAATAGGTATGATGTTTCGTACATTGAATTGCCTTTATCTAATGAGAAACTTTTTCCTTCTGTGATGAAAGCACCTGCCTTGGAGCTTAAGCCTCTTCCAGATCATTTGAAACATGTATTCTTGGGTGAGAAGATACTTTGCCAGTCATAATAGCCAAGGGCCTTACACCATTGCAAGAAGAGAAACTCATCCGAGTGCTTCGAGATCACAAAACAGCCATTGGGTGGACAATCGCTGACATCAAAGGTATTAATCCAGCTGTATGCATGCACCGCATCTTGCTAGAAGAGGGATCTAAGCCCACTAGAGAAGCACAGCGGAGGTTGAATCCTCCAATGATGGAAGTTGTCAAGAAAGAAATCTTGAAATTGTTAGATGTGGGTGTGATTTATCCAATTTCGGACAGCAAGTGGGTGAGTCCAATCCAAGTTGGTCCGAAGAAATCTGGTGTTACGGTGGTTAAGAATGACAATAATGAGCTAGTTCCCACTCGTATCCAAACCGGGTGGCGAGTTTGTATTGATTATCGAAAGCTCAATTCTGCAACTCGCAAGGATAACTTTCCTTTGCCATTCATTGATCAAATGCTGGAGAGATTAGCAGGTCATTCTCATTATTGTTTTCTTGATGGCTATTCAGGATATAATCAGATTGTCATTGCCCCTGAGGATCAAGAGAAAACTACATTCACATGCCTATTCGGTACATTTGCCTATCAACGCATGCCATTCGGTCTTTGCAATGCCCTTGCCACTTTCCAAAGGTGTATGGTAAGTATTTTCTCTGATTATGTTGAGAACATCATTGAGGTATTTATGGATGACTTTGGTGTTTTTGGTGATTCTTTTGATAAATGCCTTGACAACCTTACCCTTATACTTCAAAGATGTATAGAAACTCACCTTGTTCTAAATTGGGAGAAATGTCATTTTATGGTAGATCAGTGGGTAAGTTTTGGACATGTTTATTCTGCTAAGGGTAATAGAGGTTGATAAATCAAGAAATCTCAAGATGTTCCTTACCACCCACAAGTGTGCGGGATATTCGTTCGTTTCTTGCTCATACAGGTTTTAATCGTGGATTCATCAAAGATTTCTCGAAGATAGCATTGCCCCTATGCAGATTATTACAGAATGATGTGGCCTTTGAATTTGATGAGAAATGCAAAGAGACATTTGAGAAACTAAAGGAACTCTTGACTTCGGCTCCAGTAATCCAATCTCCGAATTGGGATCATCCATTCGCGATCATGTGCGATGCAAGTGACTACGCTGTGGGTGCCGTTTTGGGTCAACGAATTGGCAAAATTCCACATGCCATTTACTATGCATCTCAAACTTTAAATGATGCTCAGCTTAATTATTCTACCACTGAGAAAGAGATGCTAGCGGTTATTTTTGCTTTAGAAAAGTTTCGATCTTATTTGATTGGTACTAAAGTAACCTTTTATTCTGATCATGCCGCTTTGAGGTACTTGCTCACAAAAAAAGATGCAAAACCAAGGCTTATCAGGTGGATACTCCTTTTACAGGAATTTGACTTGGAGATCAAAGATAAGAAGGGAAGTGAAAACTTAGTTGCAGACCATCTAAGTTCGCATTGTCCATGACGAGGATGTACTACCATTACAAGAAAGTTTTCCGGATGAACAATTGCTGTCTCTACATGTAGCAGCCCCTTGGTATGCAGATATTGTTAATTACTTAGTTACCAAGAAGCTACCACATGACTTGACTCGAGATCAAAGAGACAAGATCAAAAACATTGCCAAATACTACATATGGGATGATCCATACTTATGGAAGCATTGTTCTGATCAAGTGATAAGAAGGTGTGGTTCTGAATCTGAATGTAATTCAATTTTGACCTTCTGTCATTCTTATGCATGTGGCGGTCACTTCGGACCAAAAAGAACAGCCCTGAAAGTTCTTGATTGTGGATTCTACTGGCCATCATTGTTCAAAGATGCATATCTATTTTGCAAAGCTTGTGACCGTTGTCAAAGGACAGGTAATTTAAGTGCCAAAAATCAAATGCCACAAACCCCTATACTTGTTGTTGAGATTTTTGATGTGTGGGGTATTGATTTCATGGGTCCTTTTCCTTCATCTTTTGGTAATGTTTACATTATACTTGCTGTGGATTATGTTTCTAAATGGGTGGAAGCAAAAGCTACGAGAACTAATGATTCTAAAGTTGTTGTAGATTTTGTGAAATCTAACATTTTTGCGAGATTTGGAACACCAAGAGCCATGATAAGCGATAGAGGGACACACTTCTGCAACAGATCATTTGAAGCCTTGCTCAAGAAATACAACATCACTCACAAGGTGTCTACTGCCTATCATCCACAAACAAGTGGTCAAGTTGAAGTTTCAAATCGAGAAGTCAAGTCCATTATCGAGAAGACAGTGAATCCGAACCGAAAAGATTGGAGCCTACGATTGAATGATGCACTTTGGGCATACCGGACTGCTTACAAGACACCTATTGGTATGTCTCCGTACAGGTTAGTCTATGGTAAGCCATGTCACCTTCGGTAGAGCTCGAACACAAAGCATGGTGGGCAGTAAAGCTTTGTAACATGGAGATGGATGCTGCTGGAGAGCAAAGGAAGCTTCAACTGCAAGAATTGGAAGAACGTAGAAATGATGCCTATGAGAATTCCAGAATTTACAAGGAGAGAACTAAGGCATTTCATGATAAAATGATCTCCAGGAAGAATTTTGAAGTGGGACAGAAAGTTCTTTTATTTCATTCTCGCCTCAAGTTATTTCCAGGTAAATTACGATCTCGATGGGTTGGACCTTTTGTTATTACTAATGTTTTTCCCCATGGTGCAGTGGAAATCAAGAGCTTAAAAACGGATAAAGTATTCAAGGTGAATGGGCACAGGTTGAAGCCTTACTATGAGAATTCAGTGATGCAGGACATCGATGGGGTACCTCTCTACGAGCCAACTTATCTTGATGGGTGAGGACAGATAACGTCAGGCTGAGGACGTTAAACCAAGCGCTTATTGGAAGGCAACCCAATGTTTTTGAAATATAAATAAAAAGAGACAAAGAAAAGAAGGTAGTATTGATCAATTTTTGTGTTTTGAGGAGATTCCTCTCATGGGCTATTATAATTGATCAGGTTTTATCTCTCTTTGCCATTTGTCTCATTTGCTTTGTTGTTTGTTTTTTGACTTTCATTTGCTCTTGTGTTTTTATTTCTTTTATGTGTCTCTATTTTCTTTTCTTTTCTTGTGTTTAATTTGATTATTTCGTGCTTCGAGTTTAGTTGTGCAACAGCTTGAGGAAACATTCAAACAGGAGTTGAAGCCATTGCCCGAAGGTTTGAAACGTGCATATCTGGGAGAAGAACAAACTCAATCGCATTATCGGTAATATCTCTCCTTTTCGTCTCTTCAATGGATGCTGATATCTTTCTATCGAACCTTCGTAAATATTTCCTTCACTTCCTCAAAATGCTGTGTTCAAAATTTATAAAGTACGGATGACTAGACTTTGGGCTTTGATGCGTATGCGTTCGAAACTAGCAAAGTATACTAGTCGCACAAGTAATAAAGTGATAAGTAGATATCGTTCCCACGAGGATTGATTCTAATTGATTTCGTTATTTTCCAGCAACGATAAACTAAACAGGGGGGGTTTTGTTGAATGATTAACTAAATGAAATAAGAATGCAAATTAAGAATAACCAAACAGAAGTTAATTTGAATGGAAGATCAATGAGAGAAACCTGGTTAAGGGATCCTTCTCTACCACAAGATATGGATTTGCGAATTAATTGTAGAATTGTCATCCAATTACACCATTGAAATTATCAACCTTAGATAACAACAAGCTCTGTTATCCCAATCTTTCCTTACTTTGTTGTTAAATAAAACAGGCTCTTTATTCAATCTCTATCCATTTAACAACCTAGAACAAGCTCTCTAAATTTAATTCAATGGATGCATTACGATAAGAAATATAGGATGATCTAAGCAATAAACACACAAGCTCGGATTATTTAACTTAGGTTGTATTCTCCAATTGCAACCTCTGATCACAATTTTGCTACTAATGATTAGAAATTCAAGACAATTACGGATCAAGATTTCTAGTCTAGCAATAAATCACAACCAGATTATATTCAGTTGGCATCTCAAATACAATCAGCAAGCAATCATAAGCATTAAATATGGGAGAATACAAGCAACTTCAATTAGAGAATTGGATAACAATTCCTTACACAATCAATTTACAAAAACCATATCAGGGGCTTTGAAATCCCCCTCAACCAATTCAGATTCAGTTACACATGTTTAAGAACGTGGTAAATACAATACAACATGGAGACATTCCAGAAAAATGAAAGGGAAGGGAAAAACTTAGCAAATTTGATGTAATTCTCTTTGGATTGTAGTTCTTCCTCTTTCCAAGCTTCCCTTCTCCTTTCAGTAACTCCAGGAGATGAAAGAATTCCGTAGCTGCAGCTCGATCTCCACGTTCTCCCCCTCTTCAAGTTCGAAAAAAAACCCTAAAAGTGGTTTAAATACTACTGTACACGTGACTTGCTAACAGTGCCCAGAGTTTGTATATTATAGCAATGCTACATGACTTGTTTTGGAGGAATTATAGATTTCTACACTTCTCACACTGGTTTGATTACAACTTTCGGTACACTGAATGGATTCATAAACCGTAAATTTCTCCAAAAAGTAGACTTCGAGAGCTTTCAACGGTATATGATATGTCATCGGGTTCATTGTATATCAATACAATTAAATCCGAGAAGATGGTTGACTAGCAGTGGTGAAAAAGAAGGGTTTTACTCCATTTTTGTGCAAGTTGCTCCAAAACTCCTTCAATCATCAAAACCACACAAAAACATAAAAATACCAAGGAATATAGCAAAGAAACATGGACGAATTGATATAAAAGTAATACATAAATAGACACCTATCAACTTCCCCCACACTTAGACTTTGCTAGTCCTCGAGCAACTAAAATGATACGAAACAAAAATAAAACGAAACAGAATCAAAGAAAAATTAAAACACACACAAATGCTTCAACTTGCAAATAGGTCTCTAAGATTGTACTTAATTATAACCCAAGGAAAACTTCAAAAAACTAAGCACTGATCCAATACAATTTATATGTCAGCTCAAAGATTAGTGTTTCGCTTGCACTCAATTCCTCCATGTGGTGTGTTGTAGAGCCTATTCTCAGCCTTAATCACTTGCTACACCGCCTGTTGGATGAGTTTATGCATAAAAAGAAATCATATTTAATAGTGAAGATGTGTGTATAAACGAACTCCATAGGCCTGCTTTTCAAGTCACTCTCCACTAATGTAGACAAGCACAACACTGAGGATCAAGTAGGGCTTTATTAAGCTTGTAACGGTTGGCTTGGGTGAAGGTATGATAAAGGATAATAATTTGGCTCAATCCACCATGCAAACGACATATAATCATTCAAGATTATGTAGAGCCTCAACCCTTATAATACAGCATACTTATTTTACTTCACATCAGGATTACTCCCCCCAACTTATTTTAGGAACACTCAACTTCGTGTTTTCTTTTGTTTGCGTTTCTTTTTTTTTTTTTAGAAAACAAAAGAAACTAAACCCATGTTTCATTCTTTTTAAGAACACCCAAGGGTATAGAACTTCTTTTTTTTCTTTTTTTTTAACTTTTCTTTTTTTTTTTTTAACTGCAATTCCACTCCCCCACACTTAAACAATACATTGTCCTCAATGTTTAAGTACGTGGAAGATAAGTACAGATTTTTTTTTCTTTTCTTTTTTTTTCTTTTTACAAACACAATAGCACTCACTTGCATTGCTCATGACACATCCCAACCTCCTATAACTTTCCAAAACCAGAATATAGCTCAGAATTTAATTGTGAATGATCTACATGCTCATAGGTAAGGGATAAACTGTTTGGAACAAATTCATTTGAGGTGAGAAAATCTTTTAGTAAGTTAACAAAGAAAAAGGCTTACAAAGGCTCAAAGTGGGTAACTAGGGATCAATTTCAGTCAAGGGTGGCTATTAAGGC